>PISX010000742.1:0-243946 GCA_004024625.1 Mellivora capensis | reverse complement strand
CCCCCTGTTGCAACTCCACTTCCTCATATCAGGGAGATCATATGATAGTTGTCTTTCTCTGATTGACTTATTTCACTAAGCATGATACCCTCTAGTTCCATCCATGTCGTCGCACATGGCAAGATTTCATTTCTTTTGATGGCTGCATAGTATTCCATTGTGTCTATATACCACCTCTTCTTTATCCATTCATCTGTTGATGGACATCTAGGTTCTTTCCATAGTTTGGCTATTGTAGACATTGCTGCTATAAACATTCGGGTGCACGTGCCCCTTTGGATCACTATGTTTGTATCTTTAGAGTAAATACCCAGTAGTGCAATTTCTGGGTCATAGGGTAGTTCTATTTTCAACTTTTTGAGGAACCTCTATGCTGTTTTCCAGAGTGGTTGCACCAGCTTGCATTCCCACCAACAGTGTAGGAGGGTTCCCCTTTCTTCGCATCCTCACCAGCATCTGTCATTTCCTGACTTGTTAATTTTAGCCACTCTGACTGGTGTGAGGTGATATCTCATTGTGGTTTTGATTTGCATTTCTCTGATGCCAAGTGATGTGGAGCACTTTTTCATGTGTCTGTTGGCCATCTGGATGTCTTCTTTGCAGAAATGTCTGTTCATGTCTTCTGCCCATTTCTTGATTGGATTATTTGTTCTTTGGGTGTTGAGTTTGATAAGTTCTTTATAGATTTTGGACACTAGCCCTTTATCTGATATGTCATTTGCAAATATCTTCTCCCATTCTGTCAGTTGTCTTTTGGTTTTGTTAACTGTTTCCTTAGCTGTGCAACAGCTTTTGATCTTGATGAAATCCCAATAGTTCATTTTTGCCCTTGCTTCCCTCGCCTTTGGCGATGCTCCTAGGAAGATGTTGCTGCGGCTGAGGTCGAAGAGGTTGCTGCCTGCGTTCTCCTCAAGGATTTTGATGGATTCCTTTCTCACATTAAGGTCCTTCATCCATTTTGAGTCTATTTCCGTGTGTGGTGTAAGGAAATGGTCCAATTTCATTTTTCTGTAAGTGGCTGTCCAGTTTTCCCAACACCATTTATTGAAGAGGCTGTCTTTTTTCCATTGGACATTCCTTCCTGCTTTATCGAAGATTAGTTGACCATAGAGTTGAGGATCTATTTCTGGGCTCTCTATTCTGTTCCATTGATCTATGTGTCTGTTTTTGTGCCAGTACCATACTGTCTTGATGACGACAGCTTTGTAATAGAGCTTGAAGTCTGGAATTGTGATGCCACCAACTTTGGCTTTCTTTTTCAACATTCCTTTGGCTATTCGAGGTCTTTTCTGGTTCCATATAAATTTTAGGATTATCTGTTCCATTTCTTTGAAAAAAATGGGTGGGATTTTGATAGGGATTGCATTAAATGTGTAGATTGCTTTAGGTAGCATAGACATTTTCACAATATTTGTTCTTCCAATCCATGAGCATAGAACGTTTTTCCATTTCTTTGTGTCTTCCTCAATTTCTTTCATGAGTACTTTATAGTTTTCTGAGTATATATTTCTAGCCTCTTTGGTTAGGTTTATTCCTAGCTATCTTATAGTTTTGGGTGCAATTATAAATGGGATTGACTCCTTAATTTCTCTTTCTTCTGTCTTATTGTTGGTGTAGAGAAATGCAACTGATTTCTGTGCATTGATTTTATATCTTGACACTTTACTAAATTCCTGTACAAGTTCTAGCAGTTTTGGAGTTGAGTCTTTTGGGTTTTCCACATATATTATCATATCATCTGCAATGAGTGAGAGTTTGACTTCTTCTTTGCTGATTTGGATGCCTTTAATTTCTTTTTGTTGTCTGATTGCTGAGGCTAGGACTTCTAGTACTATGTTGAATAGCAGCGGTCATAATGGACATCCCTGCCATATTCCTGACCTTAGTGGAAAAGCTTTCAGTTTTTCTCCATTGAGAATGATATTTGCGGTGGGTTTTTCATAAATGGCTTTGATAATATTGAGGTAACCTCACATGATTTTTTGATGGAGTGTGTTAAAGGTCCAGATACTTATCATTTCATTAATAAATAATTAAGAGATTTTCAACATACAAGGAGGACCAATAAAGCCTTGGGTAAAACTGGAGGACTGGACTAGAGGTGTCCCCAACTGCATATTTCATAGTTTTAAAAGAAGATAGTATTTTAAATGTTAGTCTCTTATGGTGAGAGAGTATATCCAAGTGAATTTCCCCATTGGTTTAGGAAACACAGTGTGACAATGATGGGCAATTTCTGTCTTGTGGGTTTAAATTCACTGGCACTGGCCTTTGGACCACATGCCCAGATTGACATCTGTGTTGGTCAGCCTGATATCAAAATATTTTACCTGTAACTTCACATGCCTGCCTTTCCCAATGGTAAAAATCTCAGCAATGTTCTGTGGACGATAACAGAAATATAGAATTGGGTTTTACTATTTACAAAAATGGGGACAGATAATTTTGATTGATTGGGATGATCCTCTGGTGGCACAGGAATTGCTCACTTGTATTTTCTTAACTTCTTAGAGTAAATCTGGTGCTGTGATTCTCAGGTGACCTGTTCTTTGGCACATCAGAATGAATTTGTGGTTGGATTAATTCAACTTTGTAGTTGCTGAAGAAGCTATAGTCATCTCAGTGCTTCAAAGATGGACTCAAGTACCATAGCTGCTTAAGGAAATCTGGCCTTGTCAGAATGAGAATAATCCAGTAAAATCAGAAAGTAGAAAAAAGTGAATTTAGCTTACAAGGGAAAAGAGAATATGATTTAGAACTTTAATGCTTTCTCTTACAACTTAATAATTAATGTTCAAATTTGGGATGTTTGTGGTTTTATGGCTTTTCATAAATGACTTTTTATCCTTTGGTGTAAAGTGGAGTGAAGGCAAATTTATAAGTTCTCATCCCTTCTCACAGGTTTTGGGGGCAACAGTTAGAGCACTCAACACACTGGTCCCAGGAATATTCAAAAGAAGCATCCTCAAACACAGGAGGAGGACTGCTTAGACACAGTGCTGGTTTCCTCTCTGGAGACAGCCATATAGACTTGGCAATTAAGTCCAACAGGTTTAAAGAACAAATATCTCAGGAGAGTTAATAGGGAATCCTCTTGCTACTGTCCCTACATTTTCACAGTGGTCTCTGCAGGAGGAAATTTATACCTATACATCTGACCTTTTGGAAGTGCCATGAGGGAGCTTCTATCTCTTGATCCCTTGGAACAGAAATGTTCAGTGGGTGATCGATCCTGCTATCTTTATCAGTTTAGGTCATACTTCACTGGAGTGAGTTTCCCCGGCTCAGGAGCAGAGAAAGTTGAACTTTTTCTTTTTTTCTTTGATCACTGCAGTCCAAATGAGACCTGAAAGTTGAGGGGTAGGTAGAGAACATTCTGTTATTCTTTTTCCTGCTGTGTCTTTCTAGGAGACCTCCCTTCTTAAAACAGCTAAGTGCATGGGTGTGGAGTCTTCCCTGCAGAACAGGTTTTACCTCAGGATCTGTGTCTCTGAATGTGCTCTCCTCACTTTTGTTGTAGATTTTGGGCAAGATGGGAGGCCTCTGGTCGAAACCAGATTCTCAAACATAGTTCACCAAAAGACTTATGCATTGGGTGTGACTATATTTTTGCTCAGCTATTTGTTTTTTGTGTATTCTCCTTTTGTTAAGATGATGGAAGGGAGGACATGAGATTAAGCAGCTAAATCCTAATGTAACAATTCCATTTTCCACATGGATATAAATCTAGTTATAAGTAAGTTTTGGTGGAATTCAACACTGTTTCAATCTTAAATTGCTGACAAACAATTGATTCTGCTTTTTCTAAATTCAACATTTCTCAAGATTATAGTACATTAACAAAGTTCCAAGTACAGATACAAAGACATTTTTTAAAAATTAACATATAATGTATTATTTGCCCCAGGGGTACAGGTCTGTGAATCATCAGGCTTAAACATTTCACAGCACTCACCATAACACATACCCTCCCCAATGTCCATAACCCAGCCACCCTATCCCTACCCCACCACCTACCAGCAACCCTTGGTCTGTATTGTGAGATTAAGAGTCTTTTATGGTTTGGCACCCTCCCAGTCCCATCTTGTTTCATTTTTCTCTTTCCTACCCCAACAAGCCCCTGCCCTGCCTCTCAAATTCTTCATATCAGAGATATCATATGATAATTGTCTTTCTCTGAATGACTTGTTTCACTCAGCATAATACCCTCTAGTTCCATCCATATTGTTGCAAATGGAAACATTTAATTTCTTTCGATGGCTGCATAATATTCCATTGTATATATATATACCACATCTTCTTTATCCATTCATCTGTTGATGGACATCTAGGTTCTTTCCAAAGTTTGGCTGTTGTGAACATTACTGCTATAAACATTTGGGTGCACGTGCCCTTTTGGATCACTGCATTTGTATCCTTAGGGTAAATACTCAGTAGTGCAATTGCTGGGTCATAGGGTAGCTCCATTTTCAACTTTTTGAGGAAGCTCCATGCTGTTTTCCAGACTAGCTGCACCAGCTTGCATTCCTACCAAGAGTGTAGGAGAGGGGTGCCTGGGTGGCTCAGTGGGTTAAAGCCTCTGCCTTCGGCTCAGGTCATGATCCCAGGGTCCTGGGATTGAGCCCCGCATCGGGCTCTCTGCTCAGCAGGGAGCCTGCTTCCTTTCCTCTCTCTCTGCCTGCCTCTCTGCCTACTTGTGATCTCTGTCTGTCAAATAAATAAATAAAATCTTAAAAAAAAAAAAAAGGAGTGTAGGAGAGTTCCCCTTTCTCTGCATCCTCACCAACATCTGACTTGTTAATTTTAGCTATTCTGAGTGGTGTGAGGTGGTATCTATCTCATTGTGGTTTTGATTTGTATTTCCCCAATGCCGAGTGATGTGGAGCACCTTTTCATGTGTCTGTTGACCATCTGATGTCTTCCTTGCAGAAATATATGTTCATGTCCTCTGCCCATTTCTTGATTAGATTATTTGTTCTTTGGGTGTTGAGTTTGATAAGTTCTTAATGGATTTTGGATACTAGCCCTTTATCTGATATGTCATTTGCAAATATCTTCTCCCATTCTGTCAGTTGTCTTTTGGTTTTGTTGACTGTTTGCTTTGCTGTGAAAAAGTTTTTGATCTGGATTAAGTCCCAGTAGTTCATTTTTGCCCTTGCTTCCCTTACCTTTGGCAGTATTTCTAGGAAGAAGTTTCAGTGGCTGAGGTTGAAGAGGTTGTTGCCTGTGTTATTCTCAAGGATTTTGATGGATTCCTTTCTCACACTGAGGTCTTTCATCCATTTGAAGTCTATTTTTGTGTGTGGTGTAAGGAAATGGTCCAGTTTCATTCTTCTGCAAGTGGCTGTCCAATTTTCCCAACACCATTTTTTGAAGAGGCTGTCTTTTTTCCATTGGACATTCTTTCCTGTTTTGTCGAAGATTAGTTGACCATAGAGTTGGGGGTCTATTTCTGGGCTCTCTATTCTGTTCCATTGATCTATGTGTCTGTTTTTGTGCCAGTACCATACTGTCTTGATGACGACAGCTTTGTAATAGAGCTTGAAGTCTGGAATTGTGATGCCACCAACTTTGGCTTTCTTTTTCAACATTCCTTTGGCTATTCGAGGTCTTTTCTGGTTCCATATAAATTTTAGGATTATCTGTTCCATTTCTTTGAAAAAAATGGGTGGGATTTTGATAGGGATTGCATTAAATGTGTAGATTGCTTTAGGTAGCATAGACATTTTCACAATATTTGTTCTTCCAATCCATGAGCATGGAACGTTTTTCCATTTCTTTTTGTCTTCCTCAATTTCTTTCATGAGGACTTTATAGTTTTCTGAGTATAGATTCTTTGCCTCTTTGGTTAGGTTTATTCCTAGGTATCTTATGGTTTGGGGTCCAATTATAAATGGGATTGACTCCTTAATTTCTCTTTCTTCTGTCTTGCTGTTGGTGTAAAGAAATGCAACTGATTTCTGTGCATTGATTTTTATATCCTAACACTTTGCTGAATTCCTGTATGAGTTCTAGCAGATCTGGAGTGGAGTCTTTTGAGTTTTCCACATAAAGTATCATATCATCTGCAAAGAGTGAGAGTTTAACTTCTTTGCTGATTCAAAGGTTTTTAATTTCTTTTTGTTGTCTGATTACTTTGGCTAGGACTATGTACTAGTGCTATGTTGAATAGCAGTGGTGATGTTGGACATCCCTGCCATGTTCCTGACCTTTGGGGAAAAGATCTCAGTTTTTCCCCATTGAGAATGATATTAGCTGTGGGTGTTTTGTAGATGGCTTTGGAGATATTGAGGTATGTACCCTCTATCCCTACACTTTGAAGAGTTTTGATCGGGAAAGGATGCTGTACTTTGTCAAATCCCCTTTCAGCATCTATTGAGAGTATCATATGGTTCTTTTTCTTAAGTATTGTATCACGTTGATTGATTTGCGGATGTTGAATCAACCATTCAGCCCAGGAATAAATCCCACTTGGTCGTGTTTAATAATCCTTTTAATATACTGTTGGATCCTATTGGCTAATATTTGGTGAGAATTTTTGTGCCTGTGTTCATCAAGGATATTGGTCTGTAATTCTCCTTTTTGATAGGGTTTTTGCTGGTTTTGGGATCAAGGTAAATCTGGCCTCATAAAATGAGCTTGGAAGTTTTCCTTCCATTTCTATTTTTTAGAACAGTTTCAGGATAATAAGTATTAATTCTTCTTTAAGTGTTTGGTAGAATTCCCCTGGAAAGCCATCTGGCGCTGGGCTCTTGTTTGTTGGGAGATTTTTGATGACTGCTTCAATATCCTTACTGGGTCTGTTCAGGTTTTCTATTTCTTCCTGGTTCCGTTTTGGTAGTTTATATGTCTCTAGGAATGCATCCATTTCTTCCAGATTGTCAGATTTGCTGGCATATAGTTGGTCATAATACGTTCTTATAATTGTTTGTATATCTTTGTATATCTTTGGTGATCTCTCCTTTTCATTCATGATTTTATTTATTTGGGTCCTTTATCTTTTCTTTATAATAGGTCTAACCAGTGGTTTATCAATCTTATTAATTCTTTCAAAGAACTAGCTTCTAGTTTCTTTGATATGTTCTACTGTTCTTTTGGTTTCTATTTCATTGATTTCTGCTCTGATCTTTATTATTTCTATTCTCCTGCTGGCTTCAGGCTTTCTTTGCTGTTCTTTCTCCAGCTGCCTTAGGAGTATGGTTAAGTTGTATATTTGAGACCTTTCTTGTTTCTTGAAAAAGGCTTGTATCACTATATGCTTTCCTCTCAGGGCCACCTTTGTTGTGTCCCAAAGATTTTGAACAGTTGTGCTTTCATTTTCATTGTTTCCATGAATTTTTTCAATTCTTCTGTAACTTTCTGGTTGACCCACTCATTCTTTAGTAGGATGCTCTTTAGCCTCCAAGTATTTGAGTTCTGTCCAACTTACTCTTGTGACTGAGTTCTAGTTTCAGAGCATTGTGGTCTGAAAATATGCAGGGAATGATACCCAATCTTTTGGTACCAGTTGAGACCTGATTTGTGACCCAGGGTGTGATCTATTCTGGAGAATGTTCCATGTGCACTAGAGAAGAATGTGTATTCTGTTGCATTGGGATGGAATGTTCTGAATATATCTGTGAAGTCCGTCTGGTCCAGTATGTCATTAAAGTCTTTATTTCCTTGTTGATCTTTTGCATGGATGATCTGTCCATTTCAGTGAGGGGGGTGTTAAAGTCCCCTACTATTATTATATTATTGTTGATGTGTTTCTTTGATTTTGTTATTGATTGGTTTATATGAATGGCTGATCTGATGTTGGGGCATAGATATTTAAAATTGTTAGATGTTCTTGTTGGACAGACCCTTTAAGTATGATATAGTGTCCTTCCTCATCTCTTAGTATAGTCTTTGGCTTAAAATCTAATTGATCTGATATAAGGATTGCCACCCCAGCTTTCTTTTGATGTCCATTAGCATGGTAAATTGTGTTCCAATCCCTCACTTTCAATCTGGAGGTGTCTTTGGGTCTAAAATGAGTTTCTTGCAGACAGCATATCAATGGGTTTTGTTTTTTTATCCATTCTGATACCCTGTGTCTTTTGACTGGGGCATTTAGCCCATTTACATTCAGGGTAACTATAGAAAGATATGAATTTAGTGCCATTATATTGCCTGTAAGGTGACTGTTACTGTATATTGTCTCTGTTCTTTTCTGATCTATTACTTTTAGGCTCTCTCTTTGCTTAGAGGACCCCTTTCAATATTTCTTGTAGGGCTGGTTTGGTGTTTGCAAATTCTTTTAATTTTTGTTCATCCTGGAAACTTTTTATCTTTCCTTCTATTTTCAGTGACAGCCTCACTGGATATAGTATTCTTGGCTGTATATTTTTCTCATTTAGTGCTCTGAATATATCATGCCAGTCCTTTCTGGCCTGCCAGGTCTCTGTGGATAAGTCTGCTGCCAATCTAATATTTCTACTATCATATGTTACAAACCTCTTGTCCTGAGCTGATTTCAGGATTTTCTCTTGTCACTGTGACTTGTAACTTTACTCTTAGATGATAGGGTATGGACCTATTTTTATTGAATTTGAGGGCGATTCTCTGTGCCTCCTGGATTTTGATGCTTGCTCCCTTTGCCACATTAAGGAAATTCTCTACTATAATTTGCTCCAATATACCTTCTGCCCCCCTCTCTCTTTCTTCTTCTTTGGGGATCCCAATTATTCTAATATTGTTACATCTTATGGTACCACTTATCTCTCAAATTCTCTCTCCTTCTGGTCCAGTAGTTGTTTGTCTCTCTTTTGCTCATCTTCTTTATTCTCTGTCATTTGGTCTTTTATATCACTAATTCTCACTTCTGCCTCATTTATCCTAGAAGTAAGAGCCTCCATTTTTGACTGCACCTCATTAATAGCTTTTTAAATTTCAACTTGGTTAGATTTTAGTTCTTTTATTTCTCCAGAAAGGAATTTTATTTCTCCAGAAAGGGATTCTCTAATATCTTTCATGCTTTTTTTGAGCCCAGCTAGCACCTTGATAATCATCATTCTGAACTCTAGTTCTGACATATTACTAAGGTCTGTATTGATTAGGTCCCTAGCCGTTGGTACTGCCTCTTGTTCTTTTTTGTGTGTGTGTTGAGTTTTTCCATCTTTTCATTTTATCCAGATAAGAATAGATGAATGAAAGAACAAAATACTAAAAGAGTGGCAAAGACCCCAGAAAAATATATGCTAACCAAATCAGAAGAGACCCAAACCAGGGGGAGAAGAAAGAGGGGAAAATTAAAAAATAAAAAAAATTATATGTTAGACTGGTGAATAGAACAGAGCGACCCACTTGATTTTGGGTGTATTCTGGTCTCTTAGAAGAAACTACCTCCCAAAATTTTAAAGAAAGAAAAAAATATATATATATGTATATATTTTTATAAACACAATGAAGGGATAGAATATGATTGTAAAAATGAAAATTTAAAAAAAAATTCTGAAAAAAGAATTGATAAGATAATTGGTTGGCAAAGAAAGAAAAAGAAAGAGGAGAGAATGTGATCAGGCTGGAGACTTGAACAAAGATTTAAGGTATATTTGATCTATTAGATAAATTTGTATCCCAGAATTTTAAAGAAAAAAACCCCATATATATATACAAAAAATAAGGTTAAATACAATGATGTGATGAAATATGACCATAACAATGAAAATTTAAAAACATTTAAAAAAAAGTTATTGATAAGATAAAATAGTTAAAAAACATTAAAAGAGAAAAGAGGAAAAATTTAAAAAATAGAATAAGAAAAAAATTAAAAAGATTTAACTTCAAAAGACTAAAGGATCATGGGGAAATGCCATGAAGTCTATTTGTTGCTTTTGCCTAGCTCTGGAGTTCCACAGTTCTTATTGATCGGTGATCTTGGTCTTAGCTGGATGTTCTTGCTGATCTTCTGGGGGAGGGATTGTTGCCATGCTTCTCAAATGTCTTTGCTGGAGGCGGAATTACACTGTCCTTGCCAGGGGCCAGGCAAAATAATCTGTTTGGGTTTGTTCTCGATAGCTTTTGTTCCCTGAACACTTTCCATAGAGCTTTGGAGGATGAGAATGAGGATGGCAGCCTCCCAGTCTCTGGCCCTGTAAAACCAAAGGGCTCAGGGCCCCACTCCTCAGTGTGCCCTCAGTGAAAAGCAGTCCATCCCTCCCCTGTCCCTGGTCTCTAGCCACACTCTGTCCTCATCCAGCCTGTGACCCAGTATTTCTACCTCTGGTGCCAGCCCCATTGGGAATATCCAAACCCAGCAGATTCCTGTTGTGTGCTCCTGGCTACTCCTCCCAGAGGAGGAAGGAGGGGGTCTCTTCGGATCTGTCACTTGTAGTGTCCCTGCTTGAAAAACAGTGGCCCGACTGTACCTTGGATCATGGTTTAAGGTAATCCTGAGCTGAGACCCCACTGCTCAGCTCTGTCTCTATAGCCAGCTTCACTGCTGTGCTACCTGGCAGCTCTGCCACACTCAGACACCCCCGGTCATTCTGTGACCCCATGGGTCCTGAGACCACACTGTCCCTGTGAAGGCTCCAGCCCTGCCAAGCCCCTGGGGCGACATTACTCAGTGGAGCAGACTTCTAAAAGTTCTGATTTTGTGCTCCACTGCTTCACTGCTTGCCAGGAACCAGCCCCACTCCCCACAGTCTAACTTAAAATCGCTTCAGATTCACTTCTCCACACATCCTACCTTCCTTGAATTTCTGTTCGATTTTCTGTTCCTAGAATTGCTGCTCTTCTTCTCTTCTATCTCCTGTTGAGTTTTTAGATGTTCAGAATTGTTTGATAAACTATCTAGCTGAACTCCTGGGACCTAATGATATTTCAGTCTCCTATTCCTCTGCCATCTTGCTTCCTCTCCAAGACATTTTTGTTTAAAAAAAAAAGATTCTTCATTTAACATTTATAGGCTGCATATTGTTTATATTTCCTCAATTATGGATCCCAAATGTGCTGGAGAAAACTGTTTTTGTAGAGAGAATACTAAGACTGAAAAAATAATTATAAGTGTCTCTCTTTTCAGGAATTTTGTTAAGCAGTCTGAGAACCTTGAAGAACTTTTCTGATAGCCACTATAATATGATATTCTCTGTTATGGCTTTAATTGAGATTTATAGGTTCTGGAGGCTGGGGAGCCCAAAATCAAGGTGCTAGCAGATTTGGTGTCTTGTGGGAATCTACTTCTTGGCTCATAGACAGTTATATTCTAGCTGTGTCCTCACATGGTAAAAGGGGCAAGAAACATTCTTGGATCTGGTAGCTAATGTAATAACAACAAACAACAACAACAACAACAACAACAACAACAAAATGCCATTGAAAAATTCTCTCTTGTTTTGTGAATTTGTTGTTTTTTTTCCCACAGTGATACAGGAAATTTTTTCAGAACTAAAATCACTTTGCTCTATGACATACCTTAATACTAGTGAGGCTGGATTAAAATGAACATGTAACCTATTGTTGTTTAAACTTTATTTGGAGTGAGATCTTAGGGTTGTGTGTAATGTATGTTTGTATGTGCATACACCAAGTTACATAGTCTTCAAAGAGTCCCAGGGTAGTTTTCTAAAGTTTAAATTTAAAACTTAAACTTTAGATATTACATAACCATCAAAAAATAACATTTCAAAGCAAATTGAATTTCCTCTCCACATGCGATATGGGACTCTAACTCAGCTGACCATAGGACATGATTCCTTACTTATCTAAGAAACCCATATTGTGGGGTGCCTGGGTGGCTCAGTGGGTTAAAGCCTCTGCCTTTGACTCAGGTCATGATCCCAGGGTCCTGGGATTGAGCCCCGCATGGGGCTCTCTGCTCAGCAGGGAGCCTGCTTCCTCCCCTCTTTCTCTCTCTTTCTGCCTGCCTCTCTGCCTACTTGTGATCTGTCAAAAAAAAAAAAAAAAAGAAACCCATATTGTTTGTCATGAAATTTATTATGTAATTTAGTTGCCTTAAGCATAATAAAATTAATTTTAGTTGCTGCTTAAGGGATGTTCTCAGCATACCTGAATTTATTAGATTTTCAAAGTACATAGACCCTGTAAAGATATGGATGAAGTGGGGAATGGATTAGGCTACAATGAGGCTTAAATTTTTATTTCTGAATAATGGTATATCCTAGCCTTTATGCAGAGTTTCTCACTTGTGATTCCTGGGATCATCTAAATAAATCATCTTCACCTGAGTTCTTCTCTCAGATTTTGCTTTTGAGGAAACCCACATTGAGATATTATCCAACAAAGCCTGCCTTAAAGGCTGGATTTTGAATAGATTTAAGAGAGAGTAGAGGCATTTCTGTCAAAATCTGCTTGCCATTTACATATTTCATTTCAGAAAAGTATTTTCAAGATTATTCAACTTCACCTTGTTGAAAACTCTACTTTCCTTCTATGCCCCTTTCTCTCTCTAGAAAAATAGTGTAGAAATTAGGGGGAGGTAAAGGTCCTGATGCCTTTCTTTGTTAGTTCATATAAGAATTTTATAACTTGCTAGGAAGTGATAGGGTAAAGTGTATTTTAGTTAATGAGGTCAGAATTATTTGTTTTTAAGACATGATAGAAATTATATCCTAAGAAGAATATTAATTTGTCATGTGGACACTTAATAGGAAATCAAAGAAATACATTTCCTGGGGCGCCTGGGTGGCTCAGTGGGTTAAAGCGTCTGCCTTCGGCTCAGGTCGTGATCCCAGGGTCTTGGGATCAAGCCCCACAAGGGGCTCTCTGCTCAGCAGGGAGCCTGCTTCCCCCTCTCTCTGCCTGCCTCTCTGCCTGCTTGTGATCTCTGTCTGTCAAATAAATGAGTGAAATCTTAAAAAAAAAAAAAAAAGGAATACATTTCCTCAGGTCTTTGATTGCAGGAGATTTTTCATTAAAATAAGCTGCAGTTTAGAGGGGCAGTTCTTCATTTTGTGCTCCCTGTCCTTGGCTCCAGAGTTTGTACTTCCCTTTACCACTGAAGCTTCCTTCCTAGGTTGGGGAAAGTCACGGTGACCAGCTTGCACTTACCTTACCTTGTGAAAATCTAACAGAAATTGAATAAAATCAAAAGTCAATGAGTGAAAAAGCCAATGAGTTTCTCATGCCTGACTCTTCCGATATATGGGCAAGACAGAACAGGGGACCAATGGACTGAAGCTTGTTATTCTTTTTTTAAAATCTTTTAAAATTAATATATAATCGATGTATAACATTATTATTTCTTGAAGAGGTATTCTCTGTAAACGAAAAGGGGTGATATGTTGTCAAGAGAAAGCTAGAGACAAAAGGGAAAGAGGAGACTGCATTAGGAATTGAAGGCTATCCATCTGGGACCCTCCTTACTCCTGAGGCTTTAGCTGTGAAGCCATTGCACTTTGATGGCATAGGGTTGACACATCTAGATAACAGGCACAATGACAGATTTGCTTTCCTCCCACTCTGTACAGCTTTGGGAATATTCGTGAATAAATGCCTGAATAAAAAGTGAAATCTGGTATTTATTTGTGGTGGCAAGACCAGCAAATGGCAAGCAATGCAAGTGGAAGGGGATTCTCCTTCTCTCTGCCTATGCCTGGATGGGAGACCTTCTTATGTACTGCTGGGCATCAAGGATCAACAATCCAGAAGTAACTGCTCACATGGGAAAACAGTGTCCCAGTTTTCCCACTTCAAAGCGCTGAAGGAACACACCCTGTAGGGTATTAGAAGGAAGAGATCCTCATTCATGCCACATATGTTTCTGTACCTGAATTGTTTAAATAAAACTATACAAATTCTCTCATTTCAGTAGTTTGCAGTGACTTTTTTTTTTTTTTTTTTTTTTACTTTGCCACCATAATGAAGAGTAGTGGTAAGAACATGGACTTAAGGGTTATGTCCTTGGTTTATGGCCCTGCATTCCAGAGACCCAGGACTCTGCAGAGGTGGAAAAGGAAAAAGCAGGGGTGGGTAGTGCATTTCTGGAGGAGTAAGTATTAAGTGTTTTTTACGGAATTTAACTTACCTGTGAAATTTTTGAACTCTCATTTCTCTGTGGAATCTGGTGATAGGAAAGGTAAATATTGTTCAAATTAGGAGCATTTTTTTGTGCTAATGTGACTTTTTTTGGGAGTAGGAGAAGCTTAAATGTGTTAAAAGATAAACTGAGGCACATTAAAATTTTCAAGAGTTTCTTTGGGTGTACATCCATTCAAACTGGGACAACACTAAACTGAAAGTGCTTAGTAGGAGTACTCCGCCAATGGGAAGTAAGAGAGATGTTTTTATAGAGAAGATGTGGAAGTGAACCCAAGAAATTGTTTGATTGACAATAACTTAAGTGATTGCCTTATTTGGGAAAGTCTTGGTAATTGTTTATAATTGATTGTTCTTATGTGTCATTTTCTTGGATTTAGTGCATTGATTCTGGCTTAGATTTGGTTGGCTTACATAGGCTACCAATGCATTAGAGCCACCCCAGTCTAGTTGTCTCCTTATTAATTATTTTAACAGATGGATTTATGATGAGTTTGACAATAGAATAGGGGGTGAATTTTTGGTTCATGACATTGTATGCCTTTGAGTAAACTTAATTGCAGTCCTGCCCTGGACCATTTCAGAAGTTTTGGGGGCAAAATACACAATTCCATCTCACTGGTCTCAGATAGGGATGAATACTGGGGGAGAGGCCAAGGGAATGAGGCGATGGGTTGCCTTAAGTATTTCCTGTGAAGCCCAATGGTTAAGAGAGAACTTGGCAGGGTGAGACTTAAGCGAGTGAGGAAGAGGAACTCTCAGCATCTCTCCTGAACCTAGGAAAAATCTCCTTTCTTGATCCTCTGAGCCCACAGTCTCCATTATCCTTTCTAACAATAAGGAACTCTCAAAAGATTGCTTAGATTCTGAAACACAGTCTGTGGGTTCTAACTGGTCACTTTCACTAGTGAGTGGGAGTAACCTGGACTGGGAGGCTCTTCTCTTCAACTCCTTCCTTCCATGGTGCCAGATGGGCAAGCTAAGGCAGGGCATACTCAACAGCAATGGGCTTGGCCTCTTGTTTTTCTCTTTACTTCCTCTTACCTGCATGTTGTATCTTGCAGCAAGAACTTTTGACTCACTGCCAGCAGGTGTTAAGACTGGGATTAAGGAACAATCAAGAATGTTTCTTTGGGCTCATGCCTAAGTTTTGGGTTCCATTCCAACTTCATCAGAAAACATGGCACTAAGGGTTATTGCTATCAGCTAACAAAACTGCCTTAATTTTAAATTGATATTCTTGTTTTGTGTGAATTCTCCCTCTGGAATGTCAGAAGGAACAGTTATTATGGACAGTACAGGATTTTCACTTTTGGGAAACCCTGTCTAATAGGATGACTGGTTTGCCTGTGAGTAAGGAGTCTCTTGGGATACAGGATTTTGATTGCTAAAACCAGGAAAGTCACTGACAAGCCAACATGAGTTAATCAAGGCGATTAAACCCCAGATATAAATTTAATTTCTTCTACTAGTTGTACAACCTTGGAAGTGTTACTAATTCTGTCTGAACCTTAAATTTCTTGGCTGTAGAAAGGTTTTTATGAATATTAAATCATACTACATTAAATGTCCTAAAATATTTCCTGGTCTATAGCAGATGCCACATTAATATGTTTCTTTTTCTTTCTTTCTTTCTTTTTTCACTTTTATTGGTGTAGCAGAAAATAAAATGATATTCGAGGGAAAAAACACAAAATAGGAAAAACTGAAGTACTTTTCTGATTTAAAGAATTGGAGGGACGCCTGGGTCCCTCAGTGGGTTAAAGCCTCTGCCTTGGGCTCAGGTCATGATCCCAGGGCACTGGGATTGAGCCCCGCATCGCATAGGTCTCTCTGCTCAGCAGGGAACCTGCTTCCTCCTCTCTCTCTGCCTGACTCTCTGCCCACTTGTGATCTCTGTATGTCAAATAAATAAATAAAAATCTTAAAAAAAAAAAGAATTGGAGAAGTTTTCTGAATCCCCTTTTCTTCTCAGCTTTCCATCATAATGGTAAGCAGCATCAGAATTAGACAATGCAACAGTGAATGTATTCCAATTCTAGAATAAACCAGGGACCTCATATCAAATGACTTCAGGGGCTATGCAGGAAACATGAATGACTGAAATGGGTGTGGTGGGACTTGTGGCAAATAGGCACTAACGGATTTTGACCACATGGGAAGGAGAGCCCAAAGTGTGCCAGATCTTACCAGATTTTTCCTAGAAGAGCCATGTGTATAATTTTAAATGTGAAATATACTTATTTGAATATGTTGACATCGAATTTAGGACTTTTAAAAATAGTGTTTTAGCCAACCAAAACATTCCAAGGACTTTTAATCCTCTCATTGAATTGTTTTACTGGGGAAGAGAATGCAATTGGATGTCATAGTAAGACAACCAAAGAAAGTTTATTCTACTCAGATGGAATAATCACCATTATTAAAACAAAACCAAACTAATTAAATGATTTTCGAGACAAAAAAATAAGACATGGGTTTGTCGGGCTTTTAATTTATTTGGGTTATCTTGTAAATCTAGCAACTCAAGACTAAACCTGTGGGGTTGCAAAATTATAAAGGTAGAACCTGCTAACAAAGCTTCATGAAATTCTTGCAAGCATTACCTGACAGATTTCAAAACAGTTTGAATATTAGTCATCCCAGATACGCCTGCCAAAAAGGGTAGTGTGTTAAAAGAACATCTGCAGCCACATAAATACCCCCTGCTGAGTTAAACGCAGAGAGGAAATCAGCTTCAAAAGTTGCAGAAGGCAAAGAAGCTGAAACAGCAGTTTTACAGTAAGTGGTTGATAGGCTTTCCTGTGGGTGAAATTGTTATTGAGGAGCTAGTTAGTTCACAATCTATTACATGTTTGACCTTTAGCTTTGGTGACAAGAACTTTTGAGGATATATTTGGACTCTTCCTACTCAAGGAATTATTTAATTCAATTATAAATTGAATACCAATTCTGTCAAGTATGGGGATACTAAATGATTTCTACTCCTCTGAGTTATAATAATGCCATGAAATGAAGAAAATACTCACTTAACCCTTGACTGTATCTAATCACACAGTAGAACCAATACGACAAGCAAATCATAGCAAAGCAGCAGAACCCGTGGTAGTAGTGTTGTCTTGAATGTTTTCAAACAGCATAAAAATATAAATTCAGACAGAACCAGCCTGCCAAATGGAAGGTGATCTGAAGAAATCATCACTGTTATAGTCTGAGCCTTGCAATTTCTGGAGCCTTCATAGCTGATGGCAGACTATTCCTCAGTGACCTAATCACATTATTTTGCCACAGGACAGAAGAGGTTTGGGATATGTGGCAGATTTCTGTGGGTCCTGAATGCCTGGGCCAGAAACCCTTTAGAGAAATCTGTGTATGTGGTATTACTGAGGATGGCCATATATTTTTTTTCTTCAGAGATCTGGTTAATGTCTTTTCTTTTTTGACTCAGCATATCCAAACACACAGCTGTAGAGACAGTACAGGATTTTCTTTTTGTCTTTTGCTTTCATTTATTTTTGTTAAAAGGGAAAAACAATTGATTCAAAGTTTAAACACTGTGCTTGTGACTACCAGTTATATAAAGCCAGAGAGAGAGAGAGAGAGAAAGAGAATCATATACTAAATTCTTTCTTGCTTCTCAACTTAAAAGAAAATTCCTCTGAAATCATTTTAGGTCAAATAAGAGCTATTAATCAATCCCTTTCACATTGGTAGACTTTGGTTGGAGAGGAGAAATCTGGCATGTGAGTGAGGTTATGATTCAGGAGTTAGCTTTTCGAACCTAGAAAATGTTACTGATGAAAGGTGATCTGTTTTATTCTGAATCTATAATCACTAGTTATGCAGCTTCAGGAGCTTGTTTGAGACAATAAGAATCATGATTCAGGATCTCAGAATGATTGCTTGCAGGTCTGTCCAGCATGAAAGATTAATTTCGTGGAATGAATCATTTAAAGACAGTGAGAGTCCATGATGAAACTACAGTCTGGAGTTTGAAAAGAGACAGGGCTGCTTTAAGAGAGAAACAGGAAGTTGTAACTAGAAGCCATCTGAATACTAAGCCAAGGCAGAACGCTCATGAAGTAGCAACTTAAGTGGCAGTGTTTATTCTGAAATCTTCAGGCAGCCGACTGTCTTAGGCAAATCTCGATAGCCCTTATCCAGGTTTTTAATCTAAGGAATCCCAAGAAGACCGGAGAATGGAGAGACAGCAAAGGTTTATGTCAGAGAAGGATGAGTATCAGTTTCAACATCAGGGAGCAGTGGAGCTGCTTGTCTTTAATTTTTTGCTCATCCTTACCATTTTGACAATCTGGTTATTTAAAAATCATCGATTTCGCTTCTTGCATGAAACCGGAGGAGCTATGGTATATGGTGAGTGCAGAAATTGTAGGATTGATGTGAAACTTGTTGCTTGGGCGTAATTAGAGACTCGTGCTCAGATGGCAAAGTATTGAAACTGGAGAAAATGTGCTGATTGAAATGTCATTAGCTTGATGAAAGGTGCTGCAGCATAATGAATGCTCATCTCTTTCCAGATGAGCTGCTGAAATTTGCCCTGTCACAAGAGTAAATGTCACAGTCATGTTCTCACAAGGCACACATGGGTCCATTGTCATGTGGGGAGTCAAACCGAGTCAAAACAAGCAAACTGTTTGTTTTTGTAATGATAGATTTTGGGAAGTCATGGCTCCGCAGTCACAAAGAGCAGCCCATCTTTCACAGGAGGAACTGAGAAGCATTATAAAGTCCTAGAAATAACGTCATTTAAAATGTATGGAGTAAATTCTCTTTTCTCAACTAGTTTTAAGAAGGAAATGTTCAGAAACATACCCCAGTCATCCTATTGGAATAATTATATCCAAATCCATTTTAATTATATGGGCAATGTTTTATTCTCTTGCAAGAGAGTTTCTTTATGCAATAGTTTTCATTTCTTAGGCTGATTTCAGACTTCCTAATTTATAATTGTCATTTTAATGTTATTTGTTATGTACCATTTTGGGGGGGAGAGAGGGCAAGATGTGGAAAAGCATTTAACATTTTAAACTTCCAAAATATTACTCTTTCTATGCAATTTACCATGTCATGCCTTTCAGAAAGTTGAATAAAATGTGACAGAGATTATCCACACTGTACTCTCATCTTTGAAAGTAAAGCAAGACACTGGTAGCTTTAAAACTTACTCACTTTCACATTACCTTTCTGATCTCAACCTGGTAATGGATAGAAATTTTGAATGCAATGAAAACAGGTGGGGCATTGGCATAATACATTGCAAAAAATGTACTTTTATATTTTGTTTCCCTCATTTTGGAAGTCTTGAAGCCATTTATATCCCTGAGGTTTGGAGAACAGGATCAATGAACATTTTATATGCTAATTATGTGATATCCTGATGATGAAAATGTACCGTCAAATTCTATGCTTTAACTGAATTCCGCTGTGAGATACTTAAGCTAGGAACTAAAAGCTTTAGGCTAAGAAGTATAATTTCTTTCTGGAGACTGATGTGCTGATCCCTTCAGAACACAGAGTTAAATTCCTTTGTGTTGAGGGTCTTAAAGCACAAAACAAAACTCTCTTCTGAGGGGAAAACACAATCTGGTTGAAGAGAAAGTCAAAGAGAAAGGAAGTGATTCTGTCAGATGTAAAGCCCTAGGCAGCAGTCATTTGCCCTTCTCCATCAGCAGTGAACCAGGATCTTTCTTTCTTTGGACTTGTCTAATAAATAATCAATGAGGATATGGGATGTAATCTGAGAAGCCAGAAACAATGTAATTCTTGGCATTATATTAAAGGGCTACATATGGTTTTGCAAAACAACACAGATTTTAAAATTATAAACCTTCTAATAAGAAAAGATTTCTTCGTAGCACTGAATTTAATTAAACTATGGCTCATTTTGCCAATACCAGCTTATCCATCATGGAGATACTGTTTTGTAAAACTTTTGACTAAATTTTGATGACTTACTAAAATTGAACCATACTTTTTACTCACAATACATAAATGCAACTTTTACTTTTGAGCCTGAAAAAAATCTCAGATTATCTTTACTTCTCAAAACTTCATGAAATGCTTTGAAGTTGCAGTTGAAGTCATAAAATATTAGCACGTTGCACAATAGTTCAGATAGTATTTCTTTAAATTGCTATTCTTAAGGCTTATGGTTAATAAGAGTGGGATTAAGTGATTTTTGTTCCTTCATAAACTTTTTATTTGTAAGTTATTAAAAGCAAATTCTAACACAATGCAAAGTAAAATGATTATAAAGATTATGAAAACAGGAACGCTTGGGTGGTTGGGTTGGTTAAGTGGCTGACACTTCATTTCGGTTCAGGTCATGATCTCAGGGTCATGAGATTGCCATATGTTGGGCTCCACATTGAGCCCAGAGTCTGCTTCTCCCTCCATCACTCTCCCTTTGCCTCTCCCCCCGCTCATGCTCTCTCTCTAGCTATCTAAAATAAATAAATAAAACTTTAAAAAATTAGGAAAATGTGCATGTATATGCATAAGTATTCCTTTATGAGAATTCTGAGTATCCTTGAGTTATCTTAAACTATATAAATAACTGAAAATACTTTTATTTTAGTATTGTTTAATTTTTTGTTGGTATAGAATTATAATTGTTGAAATTTAAGGGGATCTAAGAGGTTATCTTCTCCAGCTCCTTCATTTTATAGAGGAAGAAACTAAATTTCAGAACAGTGAAGAAACTTCCCCCAAACTGAACAGCCACACATAGCAAGGTCCATGTGCTTTTATACATCTATACATATATCTAATAAGGTTGGTTCCTATTTATCATAAAACATCTTTTACCAATAGTCTCTGAAAGTAGTCCATATGGATGGCATTAATGACATATAATATTTCTTCTTCAGGCATGATCTAAATGTTATACCTGAAATGTTATCACTGACTTTCTGTCAGTGATAAAATAGTCTGAGACTACAACAGAGGAACAAGATTGGACATTCTAATAAACATGTTTAAATGAGAAGGGGAAAGGAAATGCCAAGTGAATAAAGTGCCCAGCACCTAAAAATGAATTTGGAAATTCATGAATTGGGAAGAAGTCTTGAGATGATAATTCCACATCTTAATTTCACAGACAAGGAAAGGAAATTATTGAGGTGAAGGTCATGTAATTAGCTGCTGAACTGAAATTCAACCTCCATCTCTACTAAAGACATCCTGCCTTTCTGCTGGTATTCTGTTGAAATGTCTAATATCCTTTAGAAGACACAATAGATGTTAATACATTTATTAGAATATCAGGAATCCAAATTAAAAATTCTAAGGAGCAGGGGCTTAGGAAATGAGCAGTTAAAGAAAAGTAGGGGGGAAAGTTATCAAACAGAACATTTAGCTGCTCTCTTACAGTTTTTGTTAGAAACAATTTCCAAGTTGTTAACCTGAAGATGTCATATGAAAGGTTGTATAAAGGCCAAGAAAAATCATGTGTAGTGTTTGGTCTGATTCTGTGTTCGTTGGAGATAAATCTGATACTCCAACTACAAATAATCTATCATTGAAAAATATCTTTTTTTATATATGAAGTGTCCTAAGATGCTTTTGAAAATCAGTGGCAGCATGATAACAATATTTTTACTTCACGAGGAACAGTAATGGGTAATTTTGTCTTATGACATTCTATGGCTCTCATTGTTTCAAAATTTAGGATTGGAATCTATAACGGGCTTAATAGCTAAGCAATGATGATATTCATTTAAATTGGACTAATAGCTTAAATGACTATTAATGGTCAAAATATTGATTGACAGCAGCTGGTGCACTTACTGCTGCTCACTTAGGGCCCTTTATCCCATGTTCATTGTTCATAAAAGGAAAATTGCTCCTTGTTCCCTGATAACATTAAGATTTCATTACACTTCACTGGGGGCTCTCATACTTTAAAGGACATTCATAATGCTATATATTTGAGGGTTGAGATCTAAGCTTAGGGACAGAACAATTTAAACCTCTTAGAATTCTATCTTTGATTCTATGGCCTTACACTCTAAGGGACACTCTCTGAACTCATATGAAAATTTGCTCCCTGTTTAGTAGACAGAAGGAAAATTCCCAGCCATAAAATTTAGATTTTGAATTCATTAAACTATGTCATGTTGGAACTAGGTAAACTAGGTCTAACAGTACACTTAACAATATAATAGGGTTAAATAATTCATGCAATAGCATGCTTTTTAAAAAATTTATAGATAATATAGTTACATGATGAATCACTAAGATTTTAAAAGCAATGTTTCTTGAAAAATCAAAGGGTATTAAATTCATCATTTACTAGGAGGTTCCTCAGGGTGAAATTGTGCGGCTCAACATGATGTATCTCCACCCTCTAGATCCATGTTGCTCCGCTCCAGTCCAGCACCACCTTCTTGGCTGCCAGGCCTATAAAAGATGTTTATTACCACTTTGCACTCCTCCCCCTGCCTGGAAGGCCCTTCTGAGGCTTTGTACTTACTCAAACGTGGTCTGCTTTACAGAGAAAGCATTGGATGCTCTTTTGGGGGATTTGGGCTTTTAATCCCAAGGACGGACTGACTTTCTTTCTTTCTTTCTTTCTTTCTTTCTTTCTTTCTTTCTTTTTTTTTTTTTTTTTCAGTAGCTAGATGCATTACTTTGGGCAAGTGACTTAATCTCTGACCTTACTTGTCTCATCTGTCAAATGAGGAAGAAATGAAAACACCCTTCCAGTTTCAAAAGTCCTTCAAAATTTAGGCCAAGACCAACTTTAGCCATAAAGCCATTCCAACCCAAATCAGTAACTTTCTTCCCAGAACCTCCCAGACAGGATTTTAGTTAGTGTTTTTTCACCATTCTTAGTGCTTTCAGTCCTGCTCTGATTTTGAAATGAGTGCTCAGTAAATCTTATTGAATTCCTGTCAGAAAGGTAAGGAGAGCAAGTTATATCATCAGAACAGAGAGAGCAGGTTGAGAACTCAGGGGTTTATGGATGCATGTCATGTGAAAATCAGAGTGCTTCTGGTTTAATTTGAAGAAATCTGCAGGACAGGTAATTAGGGTTAAGAGCCCAGTGAACTGAACTTGGCTCTCCCTTTAGTGTAAAAGCGTTGATTTTTAAGGAGCTTCAGAGGACAAGGTTTTCCGTGCTGTAAAGTGTTAGCCAAATAAATGTTGAAAAAGTACAAAAGTTCAAGGCACATTCCTCTCTGTAGGTTTTCAAAAGTTGATTTTTAAGAAAATGACCTCCTATACATTCTGTTGTGCTTCTGAATCTCTAAGGAGATACAGAGGAAGCCCTGAGTGCAAACTCTTGTGGTACCTCAGAATATCCTCCCTCAGGATATTAAAGGCTAAGTAAGAAGTAAACATATCAAGAAAATGAATCTATGATTCAAACTGTTTATGGAGACATTAAATGTAGTCTAAGTTGGATTAAAATTATATGGTTAGGGAAGTAGAGATATAAAGAAGTAACATTTGGGGCGCCTGGGTGGCTCAGTGGGTTAAAGCCTCTGCTTTCGGCTCAGGTCATGATCCCAGGGTCCTGGGATCGAGCCCCACATCGGACTCTCTGCTCCGTGGAGAGCCTGCTTCCTCCTCTCTCTCCCTGCCTGCCTCTCTTGCCTATGTGTAATCTCTGTCTGTCAAATAAATAAAATCTTAAAAAATATATATATATCTTTAAAAAAAAGAACTAACATTTGTGAAACATATATCAAAATATAATAGTAAAAATAGTTACCACAATTAGTGTTTGCAATGTCATATTTTTGTCATTTTTGTCAATACGGCTTTACTTATTTACTATTTTGTCATACGGCTTTACTTATGTTCACTCGTTTAGTCCTTACAACAACCTTTCTTTAGATGGGGAAACTGAGGCACCAAAAATCGAGTATAACTCCCTAAGGTCACAGATCTACAAAATGCCACAGGTGGGACTCAAACCTTGGTAGTTTGGCTCCATGTGACTACAGCGTATCACAAGCCTGGGTGTATTTGTGTGTGCAGGTGTGTGTTGTGGAGGAGATACAATCATTTTCACATTACGAAAGAGGAAACTGGCCCTCAGAGACATGAAATGACTTGCTGGTAATGGGGCCGAGCTTTAAGTCCAGGACCATAAAACCCATTTCCTTTCACATACCTGGCCCTGGGAGAGTTGTTATTATTTAATAAATGTCTACTCTGTGCCAGGTGATAGTATCTTAGGAAGTTTACAGAAGGAAGATAGAGACTGAGATATCTAATTATAAATGTTACTGCTAATCCTTACCACATCCATGCAAAATACAGTGATCTTCAGTTTGCATGTAAGGACAAAGAAGCCCAGAAAATTTACAACTTTGGCCAAGGGTTCCCAGAATAATTGACAAGACCATTTTGAAAGCTAGGCCTCTCAAATTTTATCCTCTCACCAACATCTGATGCTAATGTGTAGTCGGGGGTGGGGAAAGATTGGGGAAAGGAGGCAAGTAGTAAAGTTTTTTTTGTTTTTGTTTTTGGGTTTTTTGTTGTTGTTGTTGTTGTTTTTACCTTAAGGCCTCAGAAGTATTATTCTATCATAACAAAAAGCCCAGTGTGGGAAATAGAGTGGGAGCAATATTGTGAACGTGAAGCCATGCCAAGAAGTTAGGTTAAAATGTCCCAGGGAGAGGGAGGAGGCTGCCCTGGAAACACCTGCCCCAGCCTCAGGGAAAGCGGTATTGCAAGTCTACAATCCCTCTGGTTTTAAATGTCTGTGACTGTCAGAATGGGTGGGGAAGTTACTGTAAATGCCTTATTTTCATGAATCATGCAAAATAGGATTTCATCAGATGTTAGTTTAATTGAATTGAATTTTTGGAAGGGACTGAAGGTAGAATCTTTAATTATGCTTCTGGGCCCTCCACGCTATTTGAAACCTGTATGAATGAATCTGGTGGCATGGACTGAGACAGGGTTCTGTGACTGCAGTGGCAGTCCTAATGGTAGGAACTATTTGTTGTCTTATTCGAAGGTGCTTCTCACAGTGTCAGCATTCCCTGGGAACTTTTTAGAAATGAAAGTATGTGGGCCCCAACCCAGGCCTACTGAGTAGGAAACTTGGGGCAGAATGCAGCATTCTGTGTTGAACAAATCTTCCAGAGATTCCTAATGCATTAGACTTTAATAACTACTTCACTAGGAAAATAAAGTTGAATATAGTGGTTCCTAGTTTTGTCTCCTTTACTTCCTTCTGTCTTTCCTCTTTCTCTGTTGCCCTCCTACGCTAAAAGGGAGGTTGGGAGAAAATCTTCACTTATTAGAGAGTTCCCTACCCCTCCTGCTCTTTTACTATTTATATTTTTATAATATTTCTCCCTCTGGCTTGAGGAAAAAATAGATTGTTTTGTATGAACATTATAAGATAAGAAATCATTTTGTTTTAGTCTTTATGTGGCTAGTTAGGTATCTTGATCTCTACATTTCTTCTGTAAACTTCCTAAAACGATTGTAAAGAAGGGTGTTAGCTATGTACAAGCTGGTAACTGAGATAGTTTCTAGAAAGTTATCTATAATCCCATGTTAGGAACCCCAGAGTAGTGTGAAATGTGTGCTGTGTGTATGTGTGAGTGCCTCTGTGTGTTGTTTAGTATACACCAAAGATGGAGATAAACAGTGGACACCCTATCATGGTAGAAGATCTTATCATCAGGTCTTTCTATCATTTCCCATGTGACTCTAACCTGTGAGAAGATAGAACTTGGAGGGAGGCATCCAAAGGTAGGATAGGTTCATGAACCCCTTTCCACCTTGGAACATCATGGATACTCTTACTGGAAGGTGCCCCAGACCTATTCTGAAACCCTTAGAGGATTTTTTTCTTCACCAAAGCAAGTTGTTAATGAGCCAGCATAAAGCAATAAATTGTGTCCCTTTTAGCAACACCCACACTTTCCTTTAGTCCTTTGAATTTAGAAGATTGGTGGGAGGGCAGAGAAGGAATGAAATCCCTAAATAATCAGAGAGCATTGTATTTTTTTACTTTCAGTTCTGTCTGTGATTAATCTCAGGGTAAGACTAAAGTGCCAACAGAAAAACATTAGGAAATGCCTTTAGTATTTGAAATTCAAGCCCCTTTCATCTTTCTAAATCACTATTCTGATAAAGACTTTGATATGATGAGGGAAGTAGATAACTATCAAGTAAAAAGGGAAAAATTGTGAAGATGACACTTAAAGTCTAATATTTGTGAATACTAACTTGCAGACAGTTAATTGGTGTCCACTGATTTGGCTTCCTTACAATATTTGTCACACCCTTTCCTTCTTTATTTCCACATTTTTGAATCCCCAGTACATATTTTTTAAACCTGGGTGGCTGAAATATTATCTTAGATTCCCTGCTTTAGTCTCCCACTGTAACAAGTCCTGGTAATGGTAAACAATGCTCTTCCTTGGCTTAATTTTATATCTGTCATCTTAAAACTCCTGTACTCAAATTCCTTTGCTAAAATCTTCCTCACGTAAATATAGACAAATTCTGATGTTAACTTCCTCTCCATGTCCTCACCATATCTTAATTCTCATTTCTCCCTTCAGATAACTGTCTCCTAATGCTGTTTCCTTAGCTGAAAAACACAAGTCTTTTTCCTAACAAGAACCTCCCACCATTCTTTCTCGAGACCTTTTTGCCAACTATCTCTCCGTCTTGAACTCCCTTTCTGTTTCTCAGCTGTGCTGGGGCCCTTGATCTCAGCTGCCCTAGTTAACCATCCCAAACTCCTTCATGTGCCTAATTAGCAACATGTTCACTGATTTCTGAATACTTTTTCCTAGAAAGTTCTTGCCCTCTATTCTACCTGGAGAATTCCTACACATCCTTAAGAACCTCCTGTGTGAGACCTTCCCTAACATTGGGGGGTGGAGTTTTAGTTGATCTTTCTAAAGGGGTTCCTTAGGACTTTATACATTTACTTGTTTAAAAAAATAGTTTGCATTCAGTTGCTAATAACAGAACGCTTGACTGAAACAGACTTAAGCGATAAAGACATTTATTATCTTCCACAAATAGAACTCCAGAGAATAGTCTTCAGGGCTGTTGATTTAGGAGCCCATTATTGTCATCAAGGACCCAGGTTCTTTCCTTTTCTTCCCTCTGCTAGTCCCAATGCTGATTAACATCAGATGAGGACTAAGGTGAGTATAGAAATTCCTGGTATTCTAATAATATCCAGGCCCAATAATATCCAAAGGAAGGAAGGAACTCATCACTACTCTCTCTCTCTCTTAGGATATCAAAGCTTTTCTAAGAAGCTCCCTAGCCAGCTTCCCTTCACTTTTTATCAACTGGAATAGAGTCACATGCTGTTCTAGTACCAATTACCAGCAAGGGCAATGGGAACACTGTTGGAGCTGAAGAAGTCAACTTACCCTCAGTACATAGCTGTGTGAGGAGGGGTGATAGCTGAACAAATCAGGACTTTGTTGGGAAAAGCAGGGGGGATGAATGCTGGGTTGGCAATCAACTGTGTCTGATACACTAATCAAGTTGATATATAATATATAGTTTAAGGATTTATCTTCTTGTTTTAGTAAGGGCAGTGCTTCGTCTATGTAGATTATTCTTGGTAGCCACTCCATGCATACAGAATGAAAGAACTACAAAACTCATGTCTTCTTCAGTCTTTACATATTAAATACATATGTTTGTTTTAGGCTTCTAAACTCTCTTTAATATCATATAGCATTTAAATATATACCCATGGGCTTAGTCTGATTAGATCCATGTGTATGGATCATCTTATTGCATTGTATGACTCAAGGGGAGTACCACTCCTACAGAAAAATAATCTAAAGGGAGCCTGCTGAGACAAGCCATGCAGTGTGGCAGTGCATGTAATAGTGTATGAACACAGTCATAGGTCTGAACATAGAGAGATTTTAATACTGTTTTTTCAAAACCATTCTGTGATCTGTTTCATTATATATAAATATAATCATTATATATAAAAATAAATGCCCATCCATATTTCTCTAAGAAAAGCCCCTTTAGGGAGATGCTTCAGCATCATGTAGAACGACTGTCAGTAAGATGCAGGCAGATTGGTTATGAAACACAGGATTAATAGAAGAGACTTAGGAAATACTCATACTTTATACTTATTGGAAATCAGGATCACAGATTGGGAAGAGGAAAAGGCCTGGTAGGTTTAAAATATTTTAATCTTTTAGGGTTAGGGCCATATTTTATTCATTTTTATAATTCTCCCATGTTTTAGAACAATGCCTTGTGTGTCTGTGGCATGAAAGCAGAATGAGGGAAGGAGGGAGGGGAGTTTTCTTATATTTTCAATGTGGAGCATGAAGTGAAAGCCAGTTCAGAAAGACAAGGGTTCCTAAATGTTTCTCATTCTGAGCGCCCATGAGGCTCTTTCTTCCTTCTTCCCTCCTTTCTTCTCCTACGAATGTCATGTCAGTTGCCTGTCGGGCGTCTGCTATGGGCGTTACCCTGCAAGCTATGCAAGGACAGGAACATCACAGCATTCGGTGTGATATTTCTTACCTGTGACATTTTAAAACGTTGTTCATGGACCAACTACATGAGCTTGGAGGACCCTTTTCTTCTTGACCCCAAGAGAGTTTGTGGACTTAGAGAAAGTTGGGTTACAATTCTGCCTAAAGTATAGCTTTTCTGAAGGAAACAGGGTTGAAGAATAACACAGAGTCTCTGTCCTAAACAGTCTCATTGTCTAGTGGGGGAGACAAAGCCAACGTCCACAAAGCAATGTTGAACAATGTAAGGCTTTATAAAATTGGGTCAGAAAGGGTGTGGTTTAAACTGTGAGTGCTATAAAAACTCAAAGATGAGCGAATTCATTGAGCACAGGCTGCATCAGAGCATGGGCCTCCATAGGTAGAACTTGAGACGGAATTTGTAGGCCTATGAGTGGTTTAGGAATGAGGTATATTGTCCAGGCTCCATCCTGGGGCTTGTAGGCTGTTAGGGAGAGGTCAGGGTTCACTCGAGAGCACGTCTATGCTACTGCCCTCCTAGTTGCCCAAATGCCCAAACATGTAGGCAGGGGCAGGGGATGCACCTGGACTAGAATTTGTGCTTGGAGAAGGTGATGCCACTAGCTGGCTAGGGGGCAGAGCCCAGGGAAGTGTCATGCTTGTGAGAATATAAACTAGAACCAGGCCTCTGCATGGTGTTGCTTTGCTGGGAGAAGCTGCCTCTTTTTCTCCTGGGATGATAAGGTTGGGGCTCATGGCGTACTGATGAGAGCAGTGGTTTGTATCCATCAACTGTGGCAGCCGGTCTCTTCTTTCCTTCTGTGCACAGGTGGTCGGTGCTTTCTTTATCCTATACCTTTGTGGGGGTATACAAATAACCCTCTTCGATAGAATTTTTTTTTCCTACTAGAAGTCCTACTTTATCCGTCACCTGTTTCCAAGCAATATTGTGCTGGAGTGCATTAATTTGAACTCCATATTCACTTCAACATACGGCTAACGACTGAGTGGATGTTTGGCTGTCAGAAGCATTGACAGACTCTGTGGATGGGCGTCTGGCTTCAGGCGTTAAGGATCTTTCAGCCGCAGCTACTGCTGTGGGAGCGTGCAGGCGGGCAAGTGTGTCCGTTCACTGTGTGCGCTGTACAGCCGCAGCTTCCCCAACGGCCTTCACCTTGTATCAAGATGTTGCTTCCTCTTGACACTTGGGGTGAGGAGAAATCTGACTAGAGCCTTTTGTCAAGTGTGTTAATTTGGGTCCTCTGAGAAACAAACACAGGGAAGAAATTAGTTGTGTGAAAGATTTCTTGGGGGAACGTTTTTGAGGGAAAATGGGGAGAAAGCTTTTGGATGCTGGAACAGTTATCACACCTTGGTGCAGAAATGCCGTGCCTGTGGAGGGAGAAGGTGCAGGAAAGCTAGGTAAGAAAATGTTTAGGTTATGGCACAATTCTAAGAAAGGTTTAGCAAGGCTGATGGGGATGCTTAAGTCATGGTGACCCTTCAGAACAGCCCCACCTCCCTGCCGTGGTACCCCTACTGAGCTCAGTCATTGGCTGGCCTCAGTGAATTTTGTCATGGACTCCTGAGCACAAGAGCTGAGACCATCAATCAACAGCAGTCCTTCAGAGTGGGAGATCTGTCTGAGAGAATCATTGTTGTGGCTATTACATCTGGTCCCCTCTGGTGAGGAGCAGCTTATTCCATTTACTCCAGCATGTGTCTTGTTGAAAGCTGGGACCAGAGCTGGTACAAAGGAGCAGGCAGGCCCATTTAGGTTTTGAAGCCTTATATGAATTTAACCACAGGGGCCCAGGGAAGAGGCACTCATTATGACAAATAATTGAGTTCCCTCCTTGGGAAAAAACAGTGGGCATTTCATATTTACTTGTTATTGTACTGAAAGCATATTGCAAAAATAAGTGGCTCACCTTCTGGGAATTTTGAACAGTATTAATATAGGTTCTCTCTATTCAGGCCCCATGCAGATAGTGTCTTGTGCTTCCCTTATTTATATCCCACTTGAATAGAAAGCACAGGTCATAGAATCACTCATGGTACCTGCCAAATAGCTTAGAAAATGAATCTTTCCTAGACAAAGAGTGTTGGCAAAGTGATGTTCTTCACAGGCACCCTAAACCACTTGCAGTGTAGAACATGTGTTTTACCTCCTCTTTCCTGTCTGGTTTTATTGTAATCGTTTGATATGGCACATGAAAGTCTGCCCACTGTTCTATGGTGGATCAAACACTCATGGTGGTTATGTGTCCATCACTTATTTTCTCTCGCTAACAAAGGTTAGGACACAGTATTTCTCACTATGATGGAGGAGTAGGCCAAATACTGAAGCTGGAATGAGGTAAAAATATTCTTTAAATAAAATACGTTTTTATTCTCACCCATCATTCTCTTTAGTTCTCCACATTGTTGCCAAAGTGACAGCACTTACATAAAAATTTTATTGTTTTACTCTCCTAACTAAAATATTTCAATAGTTCTACATTACCACTGAGTTAAAAATAAAAACTTTTTAACATGACCAAGGATCTTCTTTATGACTGGGCCTCTGCCTCTGGTCTGCGATCTAGAGTTCTCGACCTCTCTTTCTCTCATCTTTCTCTTCCTCCATTTATTCTCTTCTCACACCACTACAGACTCTCTAAATCTGCCATGTTTCTTAAGTCCTTTTGTATTTATACATAATCTCCAATAGGTTATTATCCTGGTGTTGTTTAACACATTAACACTACAATTTCAGTGACAACACAACAGAAGGTAACTTTTCACTCACATAATAGTCCAATGAGGTATTCCTGGTTGGCAGATGGCTTTCCCCCACCTGGTAGCTCGGGGACCAAGGCTCCTTCAGTCTGGTGACTCTGTCTACTTATAGGGCCTTTGTTTCCTTCCCATCTATCTGATAGATAGGGCAGGAGAAGAGGAAAACTCACCTACTTATTCAAAGCTGTATTCCAGAAGTGACACATATCACGTTTGCTTACATTCCATTGTTGAGAACCCAGCCAGACCCAAGACAGTCATCAAACACAATCTCTGCCTGAGCATCCGCTTCCTGACAACTCTGCTACACATTGGTGAACAGAACTCAACGGGATCTTTTAGCTGTCTCTGCTGTTATGTACTGCCATCCACATGTGCAGCCTGGACCCCAACTTATTCCCTGATTCAGCTTATTTCAACAAATCTTATATGACCTTTTAAGATTCATCTTAAGCTTTGCATCATTCAAAGGGCTTTGGAGTGCTTTCTCTTTATACTCATATAACACAGAGGGCTTACCAGCTGTCATAGCACATGTCACATTGTATTATAATTGTTTGCTTAAGGGTTTGCATTTTACAAACTTGACCTCCTATAGAACTGGGGCTGCATTTTTAAGTCTAGAAATGTCTTGTGCGAAATATGCACCCCAAATTATTAAGAAATTAATAAAGATTAATAATTTTATTAATTACTTTATTATTTTATTAATTTGTTAATTAGAAAATACTAATAGTAGTAAAGTAATAAAAATAATTACTAATAAAATAAAGAAAGGCTACTAGGTGATTGGATTCACAAGAGTGGTAAAACCTTAAACATTTGGTCTTTTAAAGAGGGGATTGTGGATTCTTCCTAAAACACATACATCAGTCCAAATTTTAAATTGAGGAATGGCTAGGCCTCTGAAGTTTCTTTGCTATTTAGTAACAAATCCATAGTATTAGGAGAGTTTACAGTTACCAGATTACCATGAACATCCTAACATGTAAGTATGTACACTTAAAAGTCAAGAACTTACTTGGGTTCAACTCTTCACTGAAAGGAATGTTGTCTCTTTAGAGTGCATTTGCTACAGGTAAACAGAAACTTGATTCTGTGTTGTTTGGAAAAGAGGCACCTGGGAGGCTCAGTTGTTAACCATCTGCCTTTGGGTCAGGTCATGATCTCATGGTTCTCCATACTGGGCTCCCTGCTCATTGGGGAGCCTGTTTCTCCCTATCCCACTCCCCCTGCTTGTGTTCCCTCTCTCGCTGTCTCTCTCTCTCTGTCAAATCAAAAAAGTCTTTTTTTTAAAAAGCTGTTTGAAAAATTAAAGAATGTATTGTGTCACATAACAAGAAGCCTAGAAGTAGGGTACCTCCAGAATGGGTTGCTCCAGTGGTTCAGTGAAGTCATCAGGACTTACGTTCTGTCTGTATCTTGTTCCTAAGATTCTCAGTATATTGACCATGCCCTGGGATGGGTCCCCTCAAGGTCATAGGATATCTGCCAGCCAAAAAAAAAAAAAAAAAAAAAAGCGGGGGGGACAAATCACCTCTGTCATATCCCAAAGAAGAAAATCAATAACATTTCTTTTCCAACCATGGTATATAAGTGCCTCCTTTTAGTTTGATGGTACTGTTGTAGATATGTGCTGATTTGTGGAGCAAAAACTTTCTGGGAAATTTGATCTCCTGGCTGATCAGATTACTCAGTATCTATTAAAAAGCAAAGGTTTTTTTTTTTTTTTTTTCTTGAAGCGTTTGGTTGGAGAGAAGATGTGGGTAGCTTTTCTTTCCAAAATTTGTGGTTCCATTGGAAAGGAAAAATAGGGGAATATGTGTTGGATATTTTAAGCAATAGTGTCCACACCACAAATGTCTTAATGTAATCTATTGAACTGGTATTATCTTAAGAAGAGTGAACAATTTTCTAAGCCAGGTAAGGACATAATCTTATCTCCTACTACTTCTACAAGTTCAAAATCATATACTTAAAAGCATCTGATAGAACATTTTGGATTCAGCTCCTCCACTGTAATTGTTTATTCTTTATTCTAGGCCTCATAATGGGATTAATCTTACGATATGCTACAGCACCAACAGATATTGAAAGTGGAACTGTGTATGACTGTGGAAAACTGGCCTTCAGTCCATCAACTCTGCTGATTAATATCACTGACCAAGTTTATGAATATAAATACAAGAGAGAAATAAGCCAGCATAATATCAATCCTCACCAAGGCAATGCTATACTTGAAAAGGTAAGGATTCCGTCTGGTCATATATTTTGTTTAAATAATTGAGCCATCATATACAACATATTAACACACATGTATGTGTCCTTTTAAAATACCACACTATTGGGACAATTTAGTTGACTAAGGGGGTATACTTAATATAATTGTTTTGCAAATCACAGATATATTCAATAAAAAGTAATTATTCTGACTCTTTCATGATACTTGTTTCAAGTCTGTTTTGTGTTTTTGTTGTTGTTGTTTTGGGTTTTTTTGTTTTTTTGTTTTTTTTTTTTTTTAGATTTTCATTTATTTATTCGACAGACCGAGATCACAAGCAGGCAGAGAGAGAGGAAGGGAAGCAGGCTCCCCACCGAGCAGAGAGCCCGACGCGGGGCTCGATCCTAGGACCCTGAGATCATGACCCGAGCCGAAGGCGGAGGCTTTAACCCACTGAGTCACCCAGGCACCCCAGTTGTTGTTTTGTTTTTTTAAAGAGAAAGAGAAAGGGTGGGGAGGCAGAGGGAGGGAGAAAGAGAATCTTAAGCAGACTCCACACCCAGGACGGACTTGGGGCTCAATCTCAGATCCTGAGATCATGACCTGAGCCAAAATCAAGAGTCTGGCACTTGAGCCATCCAAGTGCCCCTACTTGTTTCAAGTTCTTACACATGTGCTCTAAATGTCATTGTATATATTGCCAGCTGGCTACTCAGATCAAGTCTCCTTTAAATCAAAAGGAATATAGAGGGGAGTGAAAAAATTTGCACCTATAAACCTTGATTTAGGATGACTGGCTTTTGGCTGCCAACACAAAACACTGGCCACTTGGCTGTTTATAAATACACTGACACACAGTCAATCTCAAGAGATCTTCACCCCACCAGTTTAGTTAGGAAATCTTAGGTAGGAAAAAGAAAAATTGTGAAGTGACCCATCTGTTATTTTATTATTTTTTTAAAGATTTCGTTTATTCATTTGAAACAGAGAGAGAGAGCACAAACAGGGGGAGAAGCAGAGGGAGAGGGAGAAGCAGACCCCCTGCTGAGTTGGGAGCCTGACATGGGGCTCAATCCTGGGACCTAGAGATCATGATCTGACCCAAAGGCAGACTATTAGCCATCTGAGGCACCCAGGTGCCCCAATGACCCCTCTTTTACAAATGGTCTTACTTTTGTAAATTTGTGAACTGTTTAAGTTATTGGAAGGAAGTTTCCTTCTGCTCTCAGGACTCTGGGTCAGAAAACAGACAAGATTACCTTTTTTTTTTTTTTTTAATTGATTTTAGGGAGAGAGCAGGGAGCAGGGCAAAGGGAGAGGGAGAGAGAATCTTTTTTTTTTTTTTTTTTTTAAGATTTTTATTTATTTATCAGAGAGACAGAGAGAAGGAAAGAGAGAAGCCCAAACTGGAGCAGGAGGCAGAGGGAGAAGCAGGCTCCCTGCTGAGCAAGAGTCAATCCCAGGTCTCTGGGATCATGACCTGAACTCAAAGCAGATGCCTAACTGATTGAGCCACCCAGGCATCCTGAGGGAGAGAGAGTCTTAAGCTGACTCCATGCTGACCACAAGCCTGCTGTTAGGGGTAAGGCAGAGCTGGATCTCAGGACTCTGAGATCTGGACTTGAGCCAAAACCAAGAGTCCTTTGCTTAACTGACTGGGCCACCCAGGTACCCCAAGATTACCTCTTATAGTATGTTATGCGTTCTGGATCAGTCCTTGGAACAAGGAATAAATGAATTTGTGTTTAACAATGCAAGTACATGCTAAAAACCAGGATCTTATGTGACTCATTCCAGAATATTTTGAGTCAGACCTGAGAGTTTCCTTGATATTAGGGAAGTTTGTTTTAGCACTTTCACTCATACAGCTTTAGTTTTCTTGTAATATATAGTTATTTGTTTCCATTTTGAGAGTTTTGTGGTAAAAGGGGAGATACTTGGTCTGTCACTTTTCCTCATTCAAGGTAGATAATTTTTAATGGTTTTTTTTTTCACATTATCATCCACTAGCACATTTCTAGATTAACTTCCTTCTAGCACTTGATGAGGACTCAGGAAAGTCAAACTATAATATTAGCCTAAATGAGATTTAGAAAAGTGAATTGAAACATGCAAAAAACAAATTAAATAATGTATTTCTGAAATAAATAGCAACTTCTAGATCTTCTGCTGTTTTGGATGATTTCTTCCACATGATTCTTTCTGTTCATATGGATAATAGAAAATTATCTATCTTAAAATAAATAATTTTTAAGTGACTTTGTTGGCAGCATAGGATTTTAATTAAAACATACTTTTCAGGGGCACCTGGGTGGCTCAGTTGTTAAGTGGCTGCCTTTGGCTCAGGTCATGATCCCAGGGTCCTGGGATCGAGCCCCTCATCTGGCTCTCTGCTCAATGGGGAGCCTGCTTCTCCCACTCCTACTCCCCCTGCTGTGTTCCCTCTCTTGCTGTGTCTTTTTCTGTCAAATAAATAAAATCTTTGGAAAAACAAAACAAAACATACTTCTCAGTTTTACCTCTGGTTAGCACCTGGACATAAATTATTTATTTTAAAAAAGGTATTTATTTACTTCCTCACTCTCTTACCCATTTTTATCTGCATTTCTAAGCAACACCATTTCACTAAACAGGTTGACCCCCTAAGATGCTGATAATTATCCTTGTTACTATAGCAATTTTTTTCAGCAGAATTGCTGGTAACTGATCAGAGATTTTGTTATTGTGTTATTGACAAATTGATTCCTTTACCAGCAGCCAAACTCCAGTGTTTGCTTTTGGAAAATCTAAGGCAAGAGTTAAGAGAAAATGTCCAAGTTGCTGGGGTCTTCTTGGTTTTTTCATTCAGTAGATTATGAGTTCAATACATAAAAAGTTTAATTGACGTTGACTGGCTAAAGTATCTTCTAGATTAATGTCTAAATCATGTGACTCATTTGTCATAATTAACACTTGTCCCTCCAGGCATCCACAGTTGGCAATAGGCAACTCAGGACCCAGAGTAAATCCTTCCCTCATTGCTGGTGGAGAAAGAGGCATCCACTGGTACACTTAACCATATTAGATGAGTTTAAGTGGAAAGGATCTTGTTATAAGGGGCTAGAGTATATTTTAATTCACAATTTGTTTCTTATATGTTGATGTTGGTGGGGGGGGGTACCTAGTTAGTCTGTGAAAATTTAAAAAACCCATGATCTGTCTTTCTTCCTGGGAATTCTGCACTGCACTCAGCTGTTCATATCAATCAGTTATTCAACCAGTCTATGTCAGATGCAAAAGGATTCCAAAAAAGCATTCATTCATTGGATGGCTTATAAGGAGATAATACTGTGAAATAGGAAGAAAAAATTCAGGACCAGATAGATCTTTTTTTATATCCTTAGTAAGTTCCTTGAACTCCGGCTTTCTTATTTATAAAGTGGAGGGATTAGAACTATTTTGTGGAGTTGTTTTAATATGTATATGAGGTGATGTATCTCATGAATCTCCCACAAAACCCTTTACCTGGCACTGCTATTACTGTTGTTGCTATTACTACCACCACCACCACCCACGGCACTACCTCTAACACCAGTGGTGTCACTGCGGCTACAGGATCATGTTTAAGTGCTTAGTAAAGGCCAGGAATCAAGGAAATGTGTGGAGGTTTGTCCCCATTCATTTAATATTTGTTTGGGGGAAAAGATCAATATATAATTTATACCTGTATATACTTCAGTTCTAAATGATATCACATAGATTGTGAGGACTATAAAATAGCATATGCCAAGCTTGTTTCAGTCGTGCCCAATACATAAGGAAGTATAGAAAAGCAAAAAAAATGTTTTCACTTAAAAATTTATGAAAACAATATTTTCCTATGCATTAGGAACAACTGATGGTCTCAAAACAACCTTCTGGGAAAATAAAACTAGATTATATTGCTTTGTATTTATCTAGTGAATGCTTCCAATTCCAAACATGTCTTGGGTACACAGAACAACTGTGTACCCAAGACATGTTTAACCAGTTTTAGCTGAATGGGGCCTATATTCTGTTGCATGATGGCTTTACATTAATTTGTCATGTAATATCTAGGAACACCAAAATATCTGCTAAGTATTTCTGAATTTTATATCAATAGGAAGTTTAAAACTTGCTTCTGAAGAGCAGGTGATATAAGAACTTTCTCCATCACTCATTCATTCATTCTTTCAACACAAATGAATTGAGTGAGTCCTATCAGCTTCAGTTCTGAAGTAATTGTCTCAAGGATTTTAATAATGAATCAGGGGAAAACACAGCAAATAAATAAATGAGTAAATATACCACAAAGCTTTTAGTAAGGGAGGGGGCCAAGTCCCTCAGGCACTCAGGAAGGACAATATTATTTATTATTAGAGTGATAGGAAAGATTTCAAAGAAAGAGAGTTGATTGACTCTGGCAGTGGTGATGGCATATATGTGTGGAAGTGGGAGAGTCATTACAAACGAAGGCAAAAATATGATATGGAAGTGGAAAAGGGGGGTAGAGATTATTCCAAGAAAGAAAAACCATTCCAGTTTGTTGAAGTATGAAGACCAGTGAAACAGAGGGCTAGAAATAAGGGGAGAGCTTGATTACAGAAATGATTAAATGCCAGGTTGAATAATGTGCACTCTATTTGACAGTGTTGACAAAAACAAAGGGATAGTTGGCCTGCTGTGTAGAGGGAAGGGAGTGGAAGCAAGCAGAAAAATGAGGCCTAAGCTTGGATGTTAACCAAGGGGCACATGGAAGAGAAACAAAGAAGGAAGATATTGTAGAATTTGGATCTAGTGAGCATGAGAAGGGAGAATGGCTTACTCTGCTACCAGGTCTTGTGGGTTCATAGAGGTGGTAGGACAGAAATAGAGAAGTTAGAAGTTAGGGAAAGGAGCTGGTTAGGGGAAAATCATAATTAGTTTAAAATTGATGAATGAATAAATCAATCTAGTCTCATCACTAATTTATCTATTAATGATTTAACACATTATGTTTTTACAATATTGAGTTGGAGGATTCATTAGTCCATTTGGCTGGAAAGGTCTTGCAGATCTAATCCACTTCCAAAGAGTTGTCAGCACAGTTAAATTTATACTTCCTATGATTCATAAATCAGTTGACTATAATGTGAAAAGTCAAAGGAAACTGCCCAGTGAAAATTTTGCCAAGTCTTCACTTCCTGTATGACAAGTGACGCTATCATTTGGTCAGGGAAGTTATTTTGGCGTAAGTTACTCTGCTGAATAATCAGTCTTGTTTGCTGTTAAAATAAAGAGAATTGCTAGGCTGCAAATAGGTCACATTGAGGCTATTATCAATTGTGTTGGTAATACTTTATATTTTAGAGATATTTTAAGGACACCTTGATAGCAACAGCTAATCATGTGATGTTAATAAATAATTTTGTATTTGCAACCCTAAAACCTCAGTGTCTTAATTTATTCTCGCTGTCCAACTTTTTCTTTTCTTTTTTTTTTAAGATTATTTATTTATTTAACAGCCAGAGATCACAAGTAGGTGGGGGGGGTGGCGGGGACAGGCTTCCTGCCAAGCAGAGAGCCCAATGCGGGGCTCGATCCCAGGACCCTGGCATCATGACCTGAGCCGAAGGCAGAGGCTTTAACCCACTGAGCCACCCAGGTGCCCCTGTCCAACTTTTTCTAATGGTATTTAGACTTTTGTGATTCAGAGTCTTAATTCTTATATATTTTTTGTGAACTATTTTTGTTCTTTTTAGCTTTTCCCTTTGCTTGATTATTCCAGTTTCAGAAGCCAAAGGGCAAAGCTCTTCCGGTAACAGGAACAGCTTGACCAAAGTCACTGAACCACAAGATATATATGTCCAGTTAATGCTAGGACACTTTTGGGAAGAATAAGAAAAGACAGGAAAGAAACCTCCTCTAGAATTGTTATGAGCACACTCAGAGAAGCAAGCATCACAATAGATCAGCACTTGGGGTTTGGAGAAACATTTGCAGAATATTACCAATTATTCTTCCATTATACAGAGAAAAGAGATTCATGACTTATATTTCTCTTTTGTGACAAGTCTTTGATCATACAACATGAACCTGGGGGATCTCAAACTTGGCAGTGAATGGAATAGGCTCTCTGAATAGACTTAGCTACCTTCATCCTAAACCTTACTGTAGTTACTAAAGAAACATCCATTTTTTCCCATCTCAGGTGTTTTTCCATATTTATCCAAAAATTTTTTTTCAAAAAGTTGGCCTGAGAAATGATTTCAAAAACGTCTCAAGACTCTAAGTATTCCATTTGGGTTGTTTTTGCCTTTTTTCCCCCCTGTGAAAGTATTCTTATTTATTTAATTTTTATTTTTTCTCATTTTATTGAAATATAATCAGCATATGAAATTGTATAAGTTTAGGGTATACAACATAACGATTTGATATATGTAGGTATTATGAAATAATTACCACAATAAATTTAGTTACCATCCATTATCTCACATACTTATAATTTTTTCTTGTGATAAAAACTTTTAATATCTACTTTTAGTAACTTTCACATATATAATATGATATTATTAATTATAGTCACCATGCTGTACATTACATCCCCAGGACTTATTTATCTTACAGCTGCCACTTTGTATCTTATGACCACCTTCATCCATTTCCCCCAACCTTCACCTCTCACCTCTGGCAACCACCAATCTGTTCTCTGTTTCCGAGTTCACTTCTTTAGATTTGGTATAAGTGATATCTTATAGTATTTGTCTTTTTTACCTTTTTCCCTTAGCATGGTGTCCTCAAGGTCAGTCCATGTTGTCACAAGTGGCAGGATTTCCTTCTTTTTTATGGCTGAATATTAACTGTGTGTGTGTGTGTGTGTGTGTGTGTACACCACACTTCTTTACCCATGCATTCATTTATGGACACTTAATTTTTTTTCATATCTTGGCTTTTATAAATAATATAAATAATTGTAAATAGTAATATTGTAAATAATGCTGCAATGAATATGAAAGGGCAGATATCTTGTGGAGATGTTAATTTCAGTTCCTTTGGCTATATACCCAGAAGTAGGATTATTGGATCATATGGTAATTCTAATTTTAATTTTTTTGAGGAACCCCCATACTATTGTTCCCAGTGGCTGCACCAACATTCCCACCAACGGTACACGAGGATTTCTTTTTCTTCACATCCTTGCCAACAATTAATAGCTTGGGTTTTTTGAGAATAGTCATTCTAACAGGTGGGAAGTGATATCTCATTGTAGGTTTGATTTACATATCCCTGCTTAGTTCCATAGTTTGTAATTTAGTCATTGAATTTATTTTCTTCATTAATTTAGTCATTCAACAAATAGTTATTTATTGGACATTCATCATATGCCAGGTTCTTGTTTTAGGTGCTGCAAGGACAGTAACGAACAAAACAAAGTCCTTGTTCTCATGCAGCTTAGATTCTAGGGTAGAGATAGGCAAGGGACAGTTTAACACAATCATTTATAATGTCAGGCAGAGACATGTGCTGGGAAGAAAAGTTAGCAAAATGAGAGGATGAGGAGCGAAGTATATTTGGGCATGTTCTACAGGAAAGGCCTCACTGAGAACGTGAAGTTGAAGCTGAGATCTGAATGACACTGGGAGTAAGCCATGCAGATGTGGAAAGGAATTTCAAAGCAGGGGGCAAAATAAAATAACATTAAATGTCTTTGCTTACTCTAAGTCATTTTTCCCCTTGCCAGATCTTTGCTATATTTTTTCATTTATATTCAAGGTCATTTTGTCTATATCAAAAATCCTGGAAAATTCTATTTGTTGTGGTAAATAAGGGTGGAGGAGATGAAGAGACATTGACTTGGAATGGGGAGTGAAAATACACAAAATGCAGAATTAACAGGAAGCCTGGCAGGCTCTACATGACATTAGCCTATTTTGTAGGGTTTCCTTCCGAATGCACAGCCCAGCACTAAGGAGTTGTTCTACTATACTTTGACTGTAACTGGGAGCACCCCAAACTGCAGAATTAAGAATTACAGTAGATAGCATTCCCTTTCCAGATATGTTTGAGAGAATTTGGGTTATGCTCTTGTCACCTAGAATGTAGCTGAAGTTTTGGATATAGGGCTATGGGCATGGCAGTAGGAAACTCTTCTGATCTCTACATTAGAGGACTTCTTTCTTCTTTGCAAATCATCACTCAGGACTTAAGTTCTAAGGAAACTAACCATGGAACATTTATTTGACGGCAGGGATTGTGTTCCAACTAGCTGTCCAATTTTATCTCTTAACAAAAACTCTAGCTACTCAAAATAATGTAAAGGCTGTTGGTGACAAAGAGCTCTTGAAATGCCATGTGATTCGAGCACAAAATCTCACACTCACTCTTGGTTGGGAAAAGAAGAAGTCATGTGGAAGTGTCTGCATATGTTTAATACTGGGGTTAGTGCTCTTTCTAACATGACAAAATTTGGTAAGAGGGAAGTGGCTGGAAGGGAATAGCTTTCAAATTTCTGGCTTCAAGCCCTAGAAAATATCCCAGACCACAGTGGGAAGAAACATTTGGGATTCCCACTTATCTCCCAGTCACCCCTGCCTTCTGACTATTGCCTGGCCTTAGACCATATTAGGTCACCAAGAACATGATGGTGGTTCTTGGGCCTTTTCAGCCTTAGTCATGTATAGAAACCCGGGGTTTCATCCATCTGACTATCCACTTGCCTAGTCCCAGAAATGACTGACAGTGGTAGCACAGACACATTGCTTAGGAACTATGGGAGCCCGCTTTGCAGAACACACCATAGACCAGTGCTTTGTGATGCAGGGTAGCTGCCACCCACTTAGGCATCAAAGAACAGGTTTGCACAGCTGTTCTCGGGGTATCTGGGAGCTTTAAAGTTGTTCTCTCTACTTCTCTATCCTACTCAATTCAAGATCATGATGAAGTATATTCCACAAGAGGCTGATCTTTAAAAAGTAACAAGTTAACTTAACAAGTTAAACTTAACAAGTATCATACCTTGTTATTTGATACTGTTTTCTGTACTTATTAATAAGCCATGTATTTATTATGTGTTATCCCCAAAATATTCCTCTTAAGTAACCTTCCCCCCAAACCCCCAAATGTTATTCTTTTGAACATATATGTGGTAGCAGTCTGGTGTATATAAGGCAGCACAAAATCATGCTTAGAGCATCATTCCACAGTCGGAATATTTAGGTTCAAACCCCATGTCTACCTTTAATCTGCTGGGTGAATCTTCAGCATGTGAACTAACCCTCCTTGCCTTAGTTTGTCAAGTGAGGCAATACTCGTAAACATGAAAAGATTATCATGGAGGTACCTGGGTGGCTCTGTTGGTTAAGCATCTGCCTTTGGCTCAGTCATGAACTCAGGTCCTGGGATCAAGTCCAGAGTGCGGCTCCCTGCTCAGCAGGGACCCTGCTTCTCTCTCTCCCTCTGCCCCTCCCCCCACTCATGCTCTTTCTCTTTCTTTCTCTCTCTCAAATAAATAAAAGAAATAAAAGTAAATAACAAAGATTATTATGAGGCTAAATGAAATTATTCACATAAAGGGCTAATATGTCAAGCATGCAGTAACTTCTTGGTAAATATTTATTATTATTATGTACCAGCAAAGTGCTAAGCCCTTTAAAACATTGATTTCCAAACTTTTGATTAGGTACCCCATCAGTGAAACACTCTTGAGTGTATGTATCTAATATATGCTTACATACTTACAAATGAAATGCAAGTACAAATATATTATGAACATTACTACTATACCAATGTTATGTACATTATAAAGCAATATCAAATTAGAATTTTAATAAGGGTGAGATAAAAATGAAATAGGAAAAGTTTTTTGCACACCCAAGTGGATCATCTTGTTCACTCCCTAGCATATGCCCACCTCAACTTAGAGACCAAAAGAGTGGGTCATATTTTGTTAAAATTTTATTTTTATTTTAGCTCCTTTAGATAACTTTCTTTAAAAATTCTGCTGTTTTCTGAAATCTTAAATACCGTATTCTGAGTCTCAGCAGTGCCAGTATATACATGGGCTCTTGGCCTGGGATAAGGTGTTTTTAAGGATTGCTTAGCTTTGTGGAAATACTAGTCCTAACCCCAAGTGACTCCATGCTGTTATACACCAGTATCCAGTTCTTTCGTTTCATAGTTCCACCTATTGTTCTCTCATTAATATCATAGCTGAGCTGTAAGTTAATATTTATATCTGTAATGTTTGCATTGATATCTATCTCCTCACTAGACTATAAACTCCAGGAGGGCAGGGACAAGGTCTGTCTATGGTTATATTTTATCTCTAGCTCAACTCAGGATGCCTGGCACATGGTAAATGCTTTGTGGATCTTGATAAGTAAATGGATAATAAAATGAAGTATCATTCCCCTCTTGTCAGTTGCTACTTCTCACTGCTACTCTGAACTGTCTTACTTGCTGGCCATCTTACACCCAGATAGCTATCACAGATTTCCTCTCAGAGTGAAGAACCAGGGCTCTGTGATTGGTTGTTTGCTACTCAGAAGGTTGAATTGCTACAAGTCTCACCACCAAATAATCCAACTGGAATGGAGGGAGAGAGAGAAAAGGAGGCTGGACTCAGGAAAAACAAACAGGAGGGAGGGAGAAAGAGAGATTTCCCATCAGTCTTTTAGTCTGAGTAGATAAAACGGATCTTTTAATTCTTTCTCCCTTTGCTTTTTTCCTTTTAAAACATTAAACTGTGGCAAGGTTGCATACTTATCATTGCTGGCTTCCAGTGAGTAGTTATATAAGGTATCCTCCCACTGTATTTCCTGCTTTTTCCCTAAGGTCAGTAAGAAGCTGCTCATTAGTAACTTATACAGTCTGAAGCCACGATCCACATCCATCAACACAGGAGGGGTGGAAACCATCAAGAAGGGTGGGAACCTTAAGGAAGCTGTGAATTTAAATGGATTCTCTCCTGTTGCCATTTAAGCCAATGATGAGTTAGGGGTCTCTCAGATGCACCTTTCAGCCATTTCTGATCTTAAGAGTAGCTGAACACTGTCTGATTTACAGAGTTCTGCCTCAGGTTTGGGTGTGTGGAGCAAAAATGTCCTGCAAGTTTAGGTGCTCTTCACTTTTATTTCTGACTATTGTATACTGGGTGCCCAAAGAAGTAGACTCTTAGGTGGAGTTCAGTGAATGGAATGGTTAAATGTACTTGAGATCAACACCTTATGAACGGAAGAGGAAAGAAGGCTGAGTGGGCCAAGGGAGGAGTTAAGCCATGATGCAAGCCCAACAATTTTGGCTAACCCGTTGGGAATCTCTGGAGCTTTAACGGCTCTTCAGCCTTATGCCCAGTGGGACTGAGATGGCCTGGCCTCTAAAATACCAAATCATTCTGTCTTTGGATGTGGGCTACTCTGAAAAAGGGCTGACCTTGGTTGTGGTGGCTTTTTGCAGTGCTGACAATCCCTGAAGGGGCTGATAGCACTCTTAGCAGCAGGAGCAACAAGGCCATCACTGAAGGAAACTCCTAGTAGCCAACACACTGACACCTGTAGGGGAGGAAAAAAAAATCTTTTTTTCTACCTGTCTGTATTCTTGACTAGGGACCCTAGTCAAAAGATGGCTTAGAATTCAGGCTTATATACCATTTTCAACTAAAACAAAGAAAGAAGGGTGTGGGAAAGGCCAGTTTTAGGAAGGTGACCAGGAAAATTACTATAAACAAGAATAAGGTTGTTGTGCAGATTTAAGTCTATACCTTCCCTATTGATAAGTTTCTTATGAATTAGGGTCATATTTTTATTCTTGGTACTGAGAAGGAGATAGCCTTACAAATGGAGTTTTCCTTAATGCAGATTTTCCTTACAAAATGGTATCTTCTAGTCTGTCTTCAGAGTTTCTCCTGTTTCTCAAAATGATCCTTAAGCCAAAAAAGTTTTTTAAATTTTTTTTTTAATTGCAGGTAGGAGGGTACATATTCTAGTCTTCTATACTTCCCATAGACTGGAAACCTTATATAGATTTTGTGCTTAAGAACAGTACCCAAAGAATGAGTTAACATATAGTTAACATATCTCAATAAAACAAGATAGTGGAGTACTAGAGTAGACTTGTCCTAGCCTTTGAGAGTTTATACTTATTAAATATTCAGATATTTTGTAAGCTAGTTGTTAAAACATTAGTAGGTTAAAGTGGACCATGGTAGGAATATTTATTTACACCATAGAAATTGTCAAGTCAGGGCTTGTGAGCTTTTCCCCCCCTCCACAGAGATGGTTTACCAGCACACCACTGAATATATTCCTATATAACTCCATTATTAGGAGAATTGGAAATATTCAAACACCTCATTTTTCACTTCACCAAAAAGTCCTTTCCCATAAGATGGTTGTCTTAAAATTCTACTATTTGGGCTTTATATTGTCAGCTTATCCTCTAACTATCTTCAATGTGATAAAAGGAAGTTCATAAGATTTTTGTCTTAGTCTGTTTCATCAAAAATGCTGTAGCCTGGGTGATTTAAGCAACAAAAATGTCTTCTCACAGTTCCAAAGGCTGGAAAATCTAAGATTAAGGCACCAGCAGATTCTATGTCTGGTGAGGGCAAGCTTCTTGGCTCATAGATGGCTGTCTTCTCACTGTGTTCTTACAGGTGGAAACAGAGAACTCTCTTGAATTTCCTTTGTAAGGACATTATTTGTAAGGACAAGGGTTCTACCCTCATGATCTAATCACCTCCTGAAGGTTCCACCTCCTCACACTAACACCTTGGGGGTTGAATTTCAACATAAGAATTTTGAGGAGACACAAATATTTAGTCCATTGTGGTTTTGCAGCTCAACAGGCTGAATCCTAGCTCTGCCACTTCCAGCACTGAGACCTTGGACAAGTCAACTTCTTATATTTTTGTTTATCTATAAAATCTATAAAACAGGGATTAGTGATACCCACTTTAGAGGGTTTCTTTTCAAAATATATGAGAAAATGTTATGTTTAGTGTTAGGCATGCTGTAAATATTACTCTGCCTCCTGAAAATCTGCCCTTGGTGGGCATGGATTTCCTCTTTGGGGTGAAGTTTGAGGTGGGCAATGATGGAGGAAGTTTAGTGTTGTTTTTTAATGCCCATTTTTAAGGTGAACACACCATTTGAAAACACATCATTTTAATTTTAGATCAAGCTGTTTGGCATCTACTTTTTGCTGATTTCAGCACCCCCCCCATACCTTCTCAAGTGTGTCTATTATGACTATGGTCTTTGCTGATTCAATCCTTCCCTGTCCCCCTTCCCTAGGCCAGTTGCTCCCTGGTAAAGTTGCTCCCTTGTGATGGGGAAGCTATACACACATTTCAGAGCTAAGGCCTGTAAAGATTATGCAAACTGAGAAAAATTATAAGACAAAAAGGAAAACTCTGTGAGACCAATCCTCCTGTATATTTTGAGGATTAAAAGACACAGTTTCTTCTGCCTATAAATAAAGATTGGTGAAGACTAGGATCAATTCCAGAGTAGGGGGGAAATCACATTAATTTTCAACTCTGTTGGATGTTTTCCTTTTGCAATTCTTACCTGGGTATTTAGGAATGAATACTTGAGATGGGATACCAGGCCCTTCTCACAGCCACTTGTTATTTTTCCTTCTCCTGCTGATATCAAGTCAGTCTTAGAGTGGAGTTTCACTGTCACGTCAGTGCCACAGGTATGTGTAGTTTTTTAAAAGGCCAATAATATGGGCATCAGGAGTAGGAAACCACATTATTTGTCTTTCAAACTGAAACTTTTGACTATGAAGGCAAGCAGGAGATGATGAATAATTAAGCCAGGACAACAGGCATTACCTGGAACTGTTCTGATGAAACCAGGATGAATGGCTATCTTAGTAAAGAGTCACAAAGGTAATAGGGGTAAGTTTATGTGTTAAGAACCTTATGCAGAAACATAGGATACTCTAACCATTGATGACTAGGTGCCATGGCAACAATCTGGAAAACCTAGGTAGGCTTTATGTATTTGCAGCTAATGAGGACATATCCAGCAGTGGAGTGGATAACCTGAACCCAGGAGAATGGTAGATGGAATATTGTAGTTAAGAGGGTAGTTCTTGGAGCCATATTACTTGGTTCAGATGCCACTTACCAGTGTGCAATTTTGGGTGAAATAATTAATGTCCCTATGCTTCAATTTCCCTATTTATAAAATGGGATAATCCTAACTACTCTGTAGGGTCATTGTAAGTTTCAAATTAGAAAGTACATGTAAGGCACTTAGAATAGTGCCTGCCTGAAGATACTAAAAATAATAATAATAAATAAAAAGAAAGAAAAGAAAAGAAAACTATAGGTCAATATCCCTAATGAACAGAGATGAAAAATCCTCAACAAAATATTAACAAACTGCATTCAACAAGGGGGGGTTTATTTTGGGGATGCACAGATGGTTTAATATTTACAAATCAATCAATGTTATATACCACATTAAAAAGATGAAGAATAAAAATTGTATGATCATTTCAATAGATGCAGAAAAAGTATTTGATGAAGTACAGCATTGATTCATGATAAAAACTCTCAACAAAATGGGATTAGAGGGAACATACTTCAACATAATACAGGCCATATATGACAGACCCACAGCTAACATCATACTTAATGATGAAAAATGGGGAACTTTTCCTCTAAGATCAGGAAAAAGACATAGATATATATATATACTCTTGTTACTTATACTCAATATAGTGCTGGAAGTCTTAGCCCCAACAGTCAGACAAGGAAAAAGAAATAATAAAAAGCATCCAAATAGGTAAGGAAGAAGTAAAATTGTCACAATGTGCAGATGACCTGATACTATACATAGAAAACTCCAAAGACTCTACCAGAAAACTATTAGAAGTAATAAATGAATTCAGTAAATTTTCAAGTTACAAAATTAATATGCAGAAATCTGTTACATTTCTGTATACTAAAAATGAAGTAGCAGAAAGAGAAATGAAGAAAAATCCCATTTATAATTGCACCAAAAAGAATACATTACCTAGGAATAAACTTAACCAAGTAGGTGAAAGACCTGTACTCTGAAAACTATAGAACATTGACGAAAGAAATTGAAGATGATGCAAACAAATGGAAAGACATACTATGCTCATGGATTGGCTGAATTAATACTGCAACAATGACCATAGTACCCAAAGCAAAGTACAGATTCAGTGCAATTCCTATCAAAATGCCAATAGCATTTTCACAGAACTAGAACAAATAATTCTAAAATCTATATAGAACCACTAAAGATCCTGAATAGTCAAAGCAGTCTTGAGAAGGAAGAACTAAGCTGGAGGTATTACCATTCCAGATTTCAAGGTATACTACGAGGTGATAACAATTGAAATAAGGTGGTACTGGTACAAAAATAGACACATAGATCAATAGAACAGAAAAAGAAAGTCCATAAATAAATCTGAATTTACATGGTCAATGACAAAGTATGCAAGAATATGCAATGAGGAAGACAGTCTCTTTAGTAAATTGTGCTGGGAAAACTGGCCAGATACCTGCAAAAAAACAAAATTAGACCACTTCCTTACACTATATACAAAATAAACTCAAAATGGATTAAACACCTAAGTGTGAGACCTGAAACCATAAAACCAGAAGAAAATGTAGGCAGTAATCTCTTTGATATTGGCCTTAGCAGTATTTTTCTAGATATCTCTCTTTAGGGACTTACATCAAAATAAGAAGGTTTTGCACATCTTTCTACATCTACAAAATGAAAAAGCAACCTACTGAACTGAAGAAAATATTTGCAAATGATATAAGTGGTTCATATCCAAAATATATAAAGAATTTACACAGCTCAACACCAAAACCAAAACCAAACCAAACCAAACCAAACCAAACCAACCAACCAACCAAACAAACAAAACCCCCCAAAACCCATCTCAAATAATCCCATTAACAATTGGGCAGCAGACCTAATAGACATTTTTCCAAAGAAATCATACAAATGTCCAACAAACACACAAAAAGATACTCAACATCACTAATCATCAGGGCAATGCAAATCAAAACCACCAGGAGATACCACCTTATACTTGCCAGAATGGCTAGAATCAAAAAGACAAGAAATAGCAAGTATTGGCAAGGATATGGAGAGAAAGGAACCCTCACGCATTGTTGGTGAGAATGTAAATTGGTGCAACCACTGTGGAAAATGGTTTGAAGGTTCCTCAAAAAATTGAAAATAGGAATACCATATAATCCAGTAATCCCATTACTAGGCATTTACCCAAAGAAAACAAAACCACTAACAAAAAATATGTGCATCCCTGTATTCACTGCAGCATTATTTAGAACAGCCAAGATATGGAAGCAACCTAAGTGTTCATTGATAGAAGAATGATTGAAAAAGATGTGATATCTAGAGAGAGAGAATGGAATATTACTCAGCCATTAAAAAGAGTGAGATCTTGCCATTCATGACAACATGAATGCACCTAGAGGGTGTTATGCTAAGTGAAATAAGTCAGAAAGAGACAAATACCCTGTTCCACTTTTATGTGGAATCTAAAAAACAAAGCAAATGAACAAACAAATAGAAACAGATCCATAAATACAGTGAACAAAGTGATGGTTGCCAGAGGAACGGTAGGTAGGAGGATGGGCAAAATGGGTGAAAGGGAGTGGAAGGTACAAGTTTCCAGTTATAGAATGAATAAGTCATGGGTATGAAAGGTACAACATAATATAGTCAATGAAATTATAGTAGCAGTGTATGGTGACAGAAGGAGCTACACTTGTAAGCATAACATATTATATAGAGTTGTCCAGTCACTTGGTTGTATACCTGAAACTAATGTCACATTGTTTATCAACTACACTTCAATTAAAAAAAGAAAAAGAATAGTGCATGACTCATAGTAAGTGTTCAAATTATATTACCTATTAATTTTGTTAGCATTGTTATCAATAAAGCAATGGACTCATAAGTAGAAAGTAAGGTTTAAGTCTAAATCTTGCTACTTACAAGGTATGTGATTTGGGGTAAGTCACTTAGCTCTGTGAACCTTGGTTTTACTTCTTAAAAATGGGTGTTCAGAGTACTTACTTCAGAGGGTTGTTGTGAAGAAAAAAATGAGAACCTATATATGAAGGCACCTTTTCAAACTGTAACAGCTTTATGGAAATGTCAGTTATTTTTATTACTACCTATTATGATTAATTGACAAGTGGTAACTGTATCAGTATATAAGTGAGGAAGACAGATTCTAAACTCGGCCCTCCCTAAATTATAATGACTGTGCATTCCCACTACCAAGGTAGTTTGTTATTTACAAAGACTTTTCTTATTGCACTGTCCATTTCTTTTTTTTTTAATTATTTTATTTGAGACGCATGTGTGCACAAAAAGGGGGCAAAAGGAGAGGGAGAAACAGAATCTTAAGCAGACTCCCTGCTAAGGGTAGAGCCCTACACAAGGCTCAATCCCATGACCCAAGATCATGACCTGAGCTGAAACCAAGAGTCAGTGACTTAACAAAATGAGCCACCGAGTGCCCCTGCGCTGCTCATTTCAACCTCACTGTTATTCCATTAGGTGAACAGGTATTATCCCCCATGATTCAGAGTAGGAAACTGAGTTTCTGAAACCTTATGTGACTTGATCAAGATTGATCTATAACAGAACTGGTTTTAGGACCAGGTCTCCTGACTCATAGTTAAACATTCTTTTCAAAACTCCCTACTGACAAGTTAAATATTTAATTATAAAAATGTTTTGTTCTCAATTCTCCACCTAATTTTGCCTGGAGTTCTAAACACTACCTGCTTCCAATAAATGCCAGTGTTTATATCTGTCATTTTTGCATGTATGATGTTCATAGTGTATTTCTAACTTCTCGAATTTTTCTTACTTCAAAAGTGAACAAAAGTTTTATGGTATAATATTCTCATAATTTCTCCATGATAACTTGTGATTATTAAAATTTTCTCTTCTATTAAAAGTTCTCCTTTTGCCATTTCTCTATAATTCAGTTCTGCTTCTACAAACTGCAATGCAAAAATGCTTATATGTCAGTGGTCCAGAATTTTTAATATTAGCATTCATAATACTAGGTATTCTAATTGGGGGGGGGAGTATTCTCAGTTTTCCAGTAATATTGGAAAAGAATGAAAACAACTCAATAGATTGGACAAGACATGAATTAACTATTTAAGGAACACTTACTCTTTACTTCCCTGATTCTGTATCAGGACTTTTAGGTATTTTATCCCACTGAAAAATCGTAAAAATCTGGATCCTCAATTCCTAACTTTCCCTCACATATTATCACCTTTTATTATCCCTTAATCTTTATAAAGGTTCTATTCTATTTCAAATGTTCATGATTCTAAATGATAACTTTACAAGATGTTCATTTGGGAAAGACTGGAAAGGTGTTTTTTTTTTCCTTTAAGGAAGAATTCCAATAATCCTATAACATTATGCAACCACTATAAATTAAATAAATTTCTATTTAGTCTTTAGACATATATTTTTTTCTATGTGGCTTAAATCAGATGATCTCTAAAACTTTGTAACTTTACTTATTATCATAAATTAACCCTTTCCTCAGGGTTTTTAAAATTCAGGGTAATGGATGTAAGTGTGCTTGAGTTTTTTCTAAATTTTCACTATTTTAAATAACACCTCAGTGAATACCTATGTGTATAAAGCTGTTATAGTTGAATTATTAAATAGACTATTGGGTAATAGTTATCAAATATTTATTAGAATGAATGTCTTATGGATCTTTGAAAAAGCACTGGAGAGGAGAGCCAACTGAAATCAGTGTGAAAAGGATGAACTACCATATACCTATGCATATTTTTGGGTAAATTGGCTATCCATTTGGAAGAAAAAAAAATTGATTACTATTTCACGTCACATAATGAGTAAACTTGAGATTGGATTAAAGACTCAATTTTAAACAGCCAATTATGAAACTTTAGGAGGAGAAAATATATTTATAACATTAAGACAGGGAATGATTTTTTTTTTAAAGAAGTTACCAAAAGTGAAAATCACAGGTAAAAATGGAATAAACTTCACTACACTAAAATAAAAAAAAATTCTGCACGAAAAAGACTGAAAACAGTATTAAAACACGAGTGAAAAGTTTAAGGGATGACAGATTAGAATATATTTGAAATATAGATAACCAAAACATGATAGTAACAAGATTTTATAATGAGCTAATTAGTATGAAAAAGTCATAGTGTATAAAAGATATGACCCCAAAAAATTCACTAAAGAGATATCATAGAAGATCAATTAACAAGGAAAATATGTTCATTTCATTAGGGATATGCTCATTTCATAAAGGGAAATACAAAGTAAACAATAATGTGATAACAACTTGTACTTATCCAACTAGCAAAAATTAGAAATTTGCCAATACTAAGCGTTCACTAGAACATGGGGAAATACTTTTATACTCTCATGTAGGAATTTAAATTTGTGTAACCACTTTAAAGTATTTGCTAATACGTATTAAAGTTGAATATTCATACACCTTACCATCCAGCCCACTTCTAGGTATTTTCCTCTTGTAAAGAATCTTTCACATGTATGCACTTAAGTACAAAAATATCCATTGCATTATTTTTAATAATAGCAAAAAATAAGAAATAAACTGATTGTCCTACTTCCCTTGGTAGAGAAGGGAAAAAATAATGGTGGTATATTTATACAATAGAACACTATACAGCAATCTAAATGAATGGACAAAATCCACATACATTAATATAGATAAATCTTTAAAAATAATGTTAAATGTAAGAAACAGAATGCAAAAATATATTTGTGGTTAAATTTATGTAAACCTTTAAAATATACCAAATGCAATACAGTATTTATATGGTTTTTAAGTTTCTGTAGAATTTTTAAAAATACTGATTATATATAATACTGTATACTAAAAATAATATCAGTTATTGCTTATGGGTGCATATATGTGAAGTACAAGAATATAGTCATGGAAAGAAAAAACACTTTCTAACTTAAGGTTATTGCTGGCTTTGAGGGAGGAGTGGAGGGAAGGACTTTAACTCTGAGATATCATTTAAGATATTTGAACAAAATTAAGAACATAAATGTCATAAAAGAGAAATAACTGCGCTTTAGGATTTTTAAGCTCAGTACTGTCTCTGAGAGGTTCATTGACTTTCCACATGTTCCTTGAACTTTCTGGGGGATAATATTAGGTCAGGGCTTCAAATATTTTTTAGTAGAGGAACCCTTCATTCAAAGAAAATCTGACACTTCTTCACAATGTGTAAAATCAAAACTGCTCAGGCAGAAATGGGAGGACAGATCCAGGGCAGGCACCAGAGCAGTTGCTCCCACTTTCCTTCACTCCCCCCGCTTCCATGCAGCCCAGACATTGGCAGAGATTTCAGATCCCAAGGTTAGGTGACCTCTAAGGCAGCTTCTCCCTCTTACAGCCTGTAGTGTCTGTGGTATTACTTCTTAAACATCAGCCTACACGAGGTAAAGCGTGTTTCTCTGATGAGTGCTTGCCACAGACAAGGGCTCTATAGGAAACATCTGGAGGAATGGAAGAATGCTTTTTACTGTGAATAATTATTTTCTAATGTATCTGTTCCACAGATTTGAATGTTAAGATTAGGATTTTGGGGCGACTGGGTGGCTTGGGTTAAAGCTTCTGCCTTTGGCTCACGTCATGATCCCAGAGTCCTGGGATCAAGTCCGGAATCAGGCTCTCTGCTCAGTAGGGAACCTGCTCCCTCCTCTCTCTCTCTGCCTGCCTCTCTGCCTACTTGTGATCGCTGTCTGTCAAATAAATAAATAAAATCTTTTTAAAAGGTAGGATTTCTCCCCATTTTTAAGAAAACATGAATTATCTTTTTGCTGCTCATGTCACTTCCTTACTTCCCTAAACTTATGCCCTTACCATTCTATGTTTTGATCTCCTCTCCTGCCTCCTTTTCTTGTGGCCTTTGTCTCTTTGTTTCCTATTTCTCTATCTCAGCTACAGACATTTATCAGGTTCTCAAAGGACCCTGCCACCAAACTTCCCAAACGATGGGTCAAGAACCCACTACTTTCACTTTCTCATCACTCACTTTTTCCTCAACTCTGTGTACCCACTTCTGGTTGAAAATCAATTGAAAAGGATCAGCAGCCACTTCCTAATTAAGAAATGCAAAGTATTTCTTCTCAGCTCTCAAACCCCTTTTTGTAGCCATGGACATCAGGGTTGGATAAGGAGAGTCAGCTGCTCCTTTGCTGTTCCCTCAGTCAGCCAGGTGCTAAACACAGGTTCCTTTTGGGGTTTTTCATTCTTGTCTCTCGCTCTACTTTGTGAGTTTCAGATAAATAATTAATAATTGAGAAGTGTATGTCCCAGATGTAGTACTAAAGAATTATTCTGAAAAATAGTTATTTATCTGAAGTTCCAGTTTAACTGGGCATCTTGTATTTTTATGTGCTAAATCTGGCAGCCCTGTGTTAGGGAGTAGCACCTCCTTACACCACACTTCTTCCTGGCTCTCTATGGCCCTGAGCATCATTCTTTCCCATTCTCTGATTATTTCTTCCTTGTCTCCCTCCCTGGTAGTGTCCTTCTTCCCAATTCCAGGATTCTGTCCTTGGTCCTCTTGTCTTCTCTATGGTGCTCACTCTTTCAGAGATCTCAACTAAACTTGTCAAATCATTTCCTCTATGCTGATGATTCTAGATCATTTCTCCTTGGCCTTGCCCTTTCCTCCAAGCATGGATTTTTGAGTGTCTCACAGACATCTTGGACTCAATGAGCAAAGGTGTCAATTAGCGTTCAGCTTTTGTGACCTCTCTTAATCTCTGCCACCATCAGCTTTCCCCCAACCACATTCTCACAGTAATTCATCCAGGTGGCAAAAACATTGATCCCTTTTGGAGTTTTTCATTTTTTGTGCTCTATTTTACCTGCAGGCCTTGCTAATCCTCTTTGCCACATGCCTGGTTTATTCTAAGTAAATACTTGTTGAATAGATTAATATCTCTTGGGTTTTATTCTTTCTTTCCATTCTGTCATGGCCACCTGAATTCACATGGTCATTACCTTGACTCATTTTGGTAACTGCAACTTGACAATGGTTTCACTTCATTCAGGCCAATCTTGAGGCCCCTCCAAATTAATCTACTCAAGACATCTTCCTAAATAAATAAATAAATAACTTTATTTTTTGAGTAGATAATACATTCACATAGCTCAGTGTTCAAAAGATACAAAATAGTAAGTTAGAATCTTGAATAGATCATTTCCCTATTAATTATATCTGTTTTGTAACTAATTAAGACATAGGTACAAAAGTGAGAAAGATGGAGATCAAAAACTAGTTGAAACAGTGAGGATTGGTTTGTGGATTGGCTTGCTCATCTTCCGCTAGAACTAGAAAGACTTACACACCTAGCTGCAGACTCAGCTGGAGTGTATGGGCCTTCCTGCTGGCCTTTGCTCTTATAAAATTTAGGTCTTGGTGGAGCCAGGGACATCTACTCTCAGCAAGCAGGCTGATTCCAACGTAGAGAGAGGACAGCACTGAGCTGCATACACTCAATTCCTTTTTTCCAACTCAGTAATCAGAGTAGTCACTCTCTTTCCTGGGGATGAGTGAGTGAAAGGTGGGACCAGGGCCAGGAGTGTTATGTCCTGCACAGCATGCCTCAGCTGGTGTACTGATGGGTTACAGGTGTGCCACAACATATCAGTTACCTCATCCTTGGGCTAAGAGTGGTCAGAGGCCCAAGTTTAATCCTTTCAGCCCTGTGTAGTCTCACCAGGACCCTAATTTTCCTGCAGCTTGCCCTCATTGACCCAATATAATCATGTTCTGTGTCATGATGGGGAAAATGCTGGGATATACTGCTCTAAGCAGTGGTCATCTCTGTATTTATAGATATGAAGCCAGACAAAGATAATCACCTGCTCACTAAATATATGGAAAATCCTTCTTCCAACTTCTACCTTTATTTTCTGTTGCCAGTTTTTCTTTCCTAGCCTCACTAGAGGCAACCAAGTTTATGTGTGTGTATGTGTGTGTGTATGTAAATATGTATATATTTACATATATATGTAAATATTCTGCATCCCTTTTTTTGCACAAACCTTGGAATAGGCAAAATGCCTTAACAAACTACCCCCAAATCTCAATGATTAACATGATAATGGCTTAGTTCTTGCTCATGTCCCAGTGCAGTATGGCCTTTGGGCCTGTGAGGGGAGAACTAGTCTTCTCCCATTGCATTAATCATCCCAACTTCCTTTAACCTACTGGCTCTGGCAGTCCCTAGAGATCTGAGACCTCTGCCAGATGCTCTATATGAGCTAATAAAGGAAGGAATAGAGCATGAAAGATTTAGGGGTTTTTAGGGACCAGGCTTAGAAATAATTTATATTCCTTTTGCCCATATTTAATTGGCTAGATCTCTGTCATATGACTCCATATCACTACAAGGAAATGAAGTCTAGGTGTCTGACAAGCACAAAATGAAATGCGGTATGGTGATCCCATAGCAATCTGTGTTATATGCACTAGACATGCTATTCTTGCTCCTTTAGCTTGACAACAAATTATAGAGAGGAACTATTTCATTTTTTTTTAAAGATTTTATTTATTTGACAGAGAGAGCACAAGTAGGGGGAGAAGCAGGCTCCTCACTGAGCAGGGAGTCCAATGTGGGGCTCAATCCCAGGACCCTGGGATCATGACCTGAGCTGAAGGCAGACACTTAACTACTGAGCCACCCAGGTGCCCTGAGAGCAGCCATTTCAATGCATAGACAGTTTCCCTGGACTTTCTAAAAGTTACATAGTATTCAGCTGTATGAATTACACGTAATTTATTTAACCAATTCATGGTTTAATCATCTCCAACATTTTTTTATTCTTTCGTCTGCAGTGAATTCTCTTGTCCTTATGTCATTCCATACATGTACAAGCATATTTGTAGGATAAATTCTCAGCTGAGATATTGCTGAATCAAATGGTATGGACATTTGACATTTGGATACCTATTGCCAAATTACCCTATTAAGAGGTTATACAAATTTATATTCCCACTGGCTACTTTATTGTTTAATCCTACTTGTATAAAATACTTCTACTTTACTCCATGTTTGAATGAGTGTAGTTTAAATCCATCTCCACAGGGTCAGAGAGAGCTCATAGTCTAGGTAATACCCATCTGCATTAAATTCCTCCTCTATCCATCAGGAGCTCTACATTGTCTATTTCTGTTTCCCAAGTGTGTGACCTCTTATCAAAAGCATAACTTAGGGCAGAGAAAAGGAAACACACACTCTTGAGCTGTTTCTAGGTATGTCCCAACTCTGTCGACCCTGAGACAGCCAAGTTTTCTTTGAAGTCTATTTATAGTAATAGCACCTATAGGGTTTTTGAGATTTTTTACTTTGTCTGCATTTATTTTAATATTTAAAATGTTTCAAATCACTTGCTATGGAGTATAACTGAAACTCCAAGAAGCTACCAGTATCCTCTATGGCTTGGTGAATTGGTCCACTGCCCCCAGGGCAGACAAAGGATCATGTTCTTTATGGTGGCCCATGGATAGGCTCCTATCCATCCTTCAAAACCCAGTTCATATGCTGCCTGAACATCAAGCCTCCCTGCAAGGTTAACAAGCCCAGAATGGTGTCTGTCCTAAAGAACTCTGAAATATAGCCTAGCCCCATGCCTTTTACTGTGCTTGCACATTATCTTTCTTTTCTTTAGTTATAGCCTTCATGAATTCAATGTATCTATCACATATCTTTAAGTACTTTGTAGCAAAGAAGAGACTTACTAAATTTTTAATGAAAAAAGCATTGAAAATTATTGAACACATTGTATTAACCACTTCTACTTTTCCAAAGGAATCAGGAATTACCAAAATAATAAAATCTACTTTGGAGTCCCAACTCCTCTTAAACATTCCTACATCTTGTTCTAAGTAGTTATGTTAGCCTGCTGTTTCCTCAGAAACTACACATTTAGTTTACCTATGAATATAGACTCAATTTTCAGTGAAATGTCTGTAACGTTGATTAACACTGAGCATGCCACTCAGTTTTTCTCCTGTCTCTTGAAAATAGGGATAATTGCATTTGCCAGCTACCACACAGGACATATTAAAAAAAAAAAAAAAATCTCAGACCCTCAGTTGTACTAGACTGCAATTCAGTTGCTTACTAGCTCATGTGCCTAGTGGCTACCATACTGGATAGACAATTATAGTATATTTCTATCATCACAGGACGTCTATTGGACAAGGCTGGTCTTTAAGTTTTGTACCTTTTTTAAAAAATTATTCATTTGAGAGAAAGAGAGAGAATGAGAGAGAGCACACGCAAGATGGGGGAGGGTCAGAGGAAGAAGCATATTCCCTGCTGAGCAGGGAGCCTGATTCCGGACTCGATCCTAGGACTCCAGGTCATGACCTCAGCCAAAGGCAGTTGCCTAACCAACTGAGCCACCCAGGCACCACTAAATTCTGTATCTTAAAGGATTAATGTTTTTAGCTGAAATATTTTTAGCTTTCTGTTTTCTCTTATCTTAGATTTTCCCCCTCAAACTATATTGAAAATTTTTAATTGTTTGGGCCTTAAAAACAGTCCCACCTCCAAGACCATGATTTGAACACAAAATCTGAGGAAAATAACATGTGGAATCGCCATCTGGAGATTGGTACAGCAGCAGATCCAACCATTTCTGAGAAATTGTCTGGGTTTGGAGTTACTCCCAGAACTCTGATTTAGCAGTTCCTAAGCTTATAGCAAGTCTGAAAGGAACACAAATCTGTTTTGTATATACAAATAAATCCTCGTATGCTGCATGCCATTCTCAGCCTGCCAGTTTCATCTGGCTGCTCCAGAAAATATAATTCAATAGCACATTAGTTAACCTGCATGCAGGGAATGGGGCATTCTGATTATTGAAATGTTCTGGTTGAGTGATTAACCTGATTTTTGCAGAAAAACTGCTGAGGCAAGGGATTTTCTGTCCAAAATGTTTGTGTCACTGTACTTTTTTCTTCCAGATGATCACAGCTGCCTTGTTTCATTCCTGCAACACTCAGAAATATATCTCTTTGCTAAAAACTTTCAAATATGCAATTGATATAAGAGACCTCAGAAAAGAGACCTCAGAAAAATAGGTCAATAATGGTATATCAGATAAACTTAGAAAAAAGAACAAACTTAGAAGGAAATGTAGTATCTTTGCCCAAATTATACTTAGCCATAACCTCCAAGGGTTCCTAACAATAGGGCAGTTTCTTCAAATAGTATAACTTGAAAAATATTTTATTTTCTTTACTAATAAATACTTAAAAGTCCTTACTAGATGTTAGGCAGTGCTGTAAGGGCTTTACAAATATTAATTGATTTAATTTTTATAACCACCTTAGAATTAAGTATCACATTACTATTTTCATTCTAAAGATGAAGAAACTTGGGGACAGAGAGCTATGGATGAGCCCTAGTTGATCGACCTGAATGCTCATTGATACAAGCAGTTGTAGCATCAATGGATGAGTTTATGAGAATAGACCTGGCTGAGTTAGGTAACTCCTACTTCCTGCACCCACCCCTTTCCAAGTATTTCATGAGTAATGTAAAGGGGCTGTTATAGAAAGGGAGAAAGAGAGTCCAAAGTGCTAAAAGAGCACAGAAGAAACTGGAGAAATTGAAGTGGTTTTCAGAGAAGAGTAGTTTCTGAGATGAGTTAGAATTAAGGCAAAAAAGGGAGGGACAATTAAATACAATAGTTGTGAAACCATGTATCTGAAACATTTTGATGAGTACTATAATGGTAAAAAGGCCCTAGTGTTGAATAATAAATGACATTGTGTATGTGTTTGGGGAATCGGGTAAAGAAGGAAGAGGATGAGTCTAAGTGAGATTTTAAGGATTAGAAGAGTTTTATTTCAGACTTCCCAGTAAACAGTGGATTTTTGATTTAAGAATCTCCATATTTCGGGGCTCCTGGGTGGCTCAGTGAGTTAAAGCCTCTGCCTTCGGCTCAGGTCATGATCCCAGGGTCTTGGGATCAAGCCCCACATTGGGCTCTCTGCTCTGTGGGGAGCCTGCTTCCTCCTCTCTCTCTCTGCCTGCCTCTCTGCCTACTTGTGATCTCTGTCTGTCAAATAAATAAATAAAATCTTTAAAAAAAGAAGAATCTCCATATTTCATACCAAGTAACTTTTTTTTGGCCAATTTTAACATTTAAGTAAAAGCCAATAAGCAAATATTAGAAAAATCCATTTGCACTTTCAAATAAATTTTCCACAAAGTCTGAAAAATATTTCAAACTCCTGAATGGAATAAAGTAGGGAAAACTAAAACCAAATTTTAAAAAATGTTTTATATGGGAAAAGTTTAACTATATTCTTGTCAGAAGCTAAAATGTTTGGGCACTGCCAGAAAATTTCTTGGGCCAGAAAAAAATAGAATGAAAACATCTGAAATGTGATAAATAGACAACTTACCAAAATAAATGTGAAGAGTTCTCTTTTCCCAGAGGGGTTTTATTGAATTATTATTAGGTATAGAATGAATAGGCTTTACATTTAAAATATTGCTCCACAGTTTTATTGCATTTATGAACTTCTAAGTTTGCATTTTCCTTATTTTTGTCTGTGCTAATTTAATAGCATGTTAATATACCTCCTACAAACTTAGCAGAAGTGACTGTAACTATACTTTTAAAGCACATTTTTTAGTGACCCAAAAGAGCATCTTCCTAACTGCATTTTTATCTTTTCTGGCAGATGACATTTGATCCAGAAATCTTCTTCAATGTCTTACTGCCACCAATTATATTTCATGCTGGATACAGCCTGAAGAAGGTAAATATACAGTGATTATTTTCTTCTTTTATCAATAAGTAGAGAATTGCACCAGCACGAATGAAAAAACAATTATTTTATGGGTTTATTTAATTCAAAAGGATATCATTATCTTAGATTAAGCGATACAGATTTCTATCTGACACACTTAAAATTCTTCTGAATCTGTTCTACCTAATACACTGATCATTAGCCACATGCAGCCATTAAGCCCTTGAAATGTGGCTGGTTTGAATGAAGATATGCGTTAAGTGTAAAATATGCATTGGATTTCATAGACTTAGTATTTAAAAAGAAAGTAATATATCTCCATTATGTTTGATATTGAGTTCATGTAGAAATGATAATGTTTTGTATACATTGGGTTAAATAAGACATGCATTATCAAAAATCATTTTGGTTTTCTAAAAACTTTACTTTTAATATGGTTACTAGAAAAATCTTAAATGACATATGTGATTAGCGTTATATTTCCATTGGACAATATTATTCTAGATGATTGCAACCAAAGAATTAGCTGTTAATTGGAGAGATGTGGGGTTTATCAATCAGGGTGAAAACTCGACATGTCTTGCTAATATTCAGCTGTTGATGTTCATAGGAAGGAAGTCCACTTTTGTAGCTTCTGTGCTCTCGCCTGACATTATTTAGATACCGCCTGAATGTGCACTTTTCATAGATTAGTCATTCCCCCAATAGTTTAAGTGCTAACATCTCCTGTACCACAGATTGAGGCTCTGGTGTGTCTGAATTTTGAGATGCAGAGGGAGTACAATTGCATTTCTGCTGCCCACACCCCACCCTACAGACTCATGGGGCTCTCACTCCTTGGGTCTGTCAGCTCCAGCAGCCCCGCGGCTTGTTTAGTACAGACCTGATTTTCTTGTGTACTCCAGGCTCCCTCTTGGGGTCAGTTCTAACTACTCAGCTCCCTACTTACAGAACTGGAAGAGAGTTTTCCCAAGCCAGCATTTGAGAAGACTTAGAAGGCTGGATTAATTCAGGTCATCCTTCCTTATCCCTAGTCCCCATACTAGGCATTATTTTGTGAGATTTGTTAAAATAAATTGTTGTAGGTGGTAAAGTTTTGTTTCATTACATTCAGAAGAAATATAAGTCAGAGATCCAATAAGTCAAAGGGCAACTGAAATATTTTAGAATACTCTTTTTAAAATACTAAAGGGGTTCCACTGACAATAAAATTTCTTAAAATCTTTGTCTTCTGTTAATCATTCCAGAGTCCTCCATGGACATTACCCCGACTCTTTACTCACTCTCTCAGGTCCAGCCAGTTCTGGCAGTCATGCTCTCATCTCTACCCTGTCATTTTTCTGGATGTATTTGTTCCCCCATTTCTTTGAGAAAACTCTGTCTTTTGCAGTATAAATGGGTTCAGCCTTATTTGTATGAGAAAGCCAGGAACTAAGGCTCAAAAACAAAATTTAACTAAACAGTGAAGGAAGGGAGGGGCTGCGAAAGTGCGTACCTTTATTTTTATTTCCTGTTACAGTAAGAAAATATATGGATGTATTATATGAAATATTCTTTTCTCCCCAGAGACACTTCTTTCAAAACTTGGGATCTATTTTGACATATGCCTTCTTGGGAACTGCCACCTCCTGTATCGCCATAGGGTAAGTGATGCTCAGAGCTCACGTTCCAGGTGGCTGCGGGGCCGGTGACATGTGGGAGGAATCTCACTCCTCCTGGACCTACGTCGGCTGGCTGAGTCGCCTACCTTTTTCTGAATATCACATCTTCACACATTTCTCTGACTCTACTCCAAGGCTTATATGTCTTCTGACAAACACGAGCCTTCAAATCAAAGCAAACTGAAATTAGGTTGCTGGATTTTCTCTGTGAGTTTTGGACTTCTGACTTAGGGGATGTGGATAATTTGGCTTGAGTTTTGTGAAGCACATTGCAACCCCTCCTTTTTTTTGCTTAATAATGCAGGTAAGCAACTGGATTCTTGTTTTCACATACTTTGCAGGACCCTACCTGTATTTGCCAGGAGTACAGTTGTAGCTATACGTCAAGGGTTTGCTCTCAAAGGGAAAGTTTACACGAGGACGGTCTAAGACAGACATTTCCACATATCAGCAGAGGTATTTAATGCTGGGATAGCTTTTCAGTTGATACACTATAGAATGAAGCCTTGTTTTATTCTCATTATATTTTGTTGGTTATGTTTAAGCCCCCAAGTCTAACTATATAGACTCAAGGCTACGGCTCTTCACAAAGCAAAATGAGATACAAAATGGTGAAGCCAATCCAATTCACTTATAATCCTATCTAGTACATTAAATCTCCACTGCAGAAAACATGGCCAGCTGCTATGACTATGATGGTGTAGATGTCTTAAATTGTCTGATACAGCTAACTCTACCCTTGAATTTTACTGCATACAGCTGTTATAACCCTAATGCAAGAAACTGAAGCTAAAAACACATGCTAGTCACTTATCCAGCTCTTTCCTTATGAAGTATTTAGTGTGTGTCCCTGAAAGACCAAGAAAGTATCATTACTTGGACCTGAAAGCAGGGGGTTGAGTTATGTTGAATTCTCTGTTAAATTTTTATTGCTTTAAGCCTAGAATGACTTAGGCTACATTATATGAAAACGTCCAGCATAGTTAGGGCAGTGAGGAAGCTAACGATTTTAACACTTGAAGGTGGAGACTTGCAGGGATATAGATTGAGGAGCCTCATTAAGTCTGGACACCTAAGAGGTCTTTAAACTATGACTAAAAGGCAAGCATGGATTTTATCCTTCTCAAAGCATAGTTTAGAGGAGAGCTGTTCTATTCTGTGGGTATACTGTAACTAAATATTCAAATTTCAAAGCTGGCAAGGACCTTCGAGATTTGTGTAATTAAAGCACCTTATTCTAAAGATGAAGAAAGTAACATTTTGAAAGTCTAATTAGCTGTCTTAAATGTGTGTGTACATGTGTGTACGTGTGTGTGTGTGTGTGTGTGTGTGTGTGTGTATGAAGTAGGGCCATGGTCAGGACATAATTCAGACTTCGACTCCTGACTCAGCAGGTCTCATCATCATCCCCTCTTTTTCTCTTTAGCCATTTCTCTTGGATTTGCTATACATTCTTCTACACCATTCGTTCATACACATTAACAGAAGTCTCTGAGATGTGTGAACAGTGCTCATCAGTTTCTAGCAAATATTTCTGGTTAGCAGTTCTATAATAGGATCTGAAATGTATAATGGATCTAAATTCTAAACTTGTGGACAATGCTGTTAAATTTTGGGATAGTCAGCTTTCATTATTACCCTGTTTCCTTTGTCTAACTGATTTTAAGTATACTTAAGTGTATGTATTTATACAATGTGCTTTCACCATCATGAGAATTCTATAACCTATTTTTGAAAAAGAGCAACAATATAGTGTGTGTGTGTGTGTGTATAATTGTGTATAATTGACTTTCCAAAAAAATTCAGTTCAGGAGATTTGGTAAAATTCATTTACTGGAGTTGATGACCTCTTTTGATTATAAGGCTGCAATCAATAATGTTTGGTGGAAAGTGATTTGAATAAAAAGTATAGCCCTAGAAAAACTTTTAGAATGATGTGCTTTGTTTGAACTGGCATAATCTCAACAACGAAAACCTGTAGGGTGCCTTCTTAATGTGGTCATTAAAGTACAGAAAGGATAGGTAGTTTTAAGATTTAAAGGTCTTATCCAGCCAAGTAAAGGAAACCATTAAAGAGCTTTAGCTTGGTGGTGACAAGGTCAGATTTATACTTCAGGAAGGTCATTCTGGTTGTTGTGTAAAGGAGAAACTTTAAAGTGGGGAAAAGATGGCAGCCAGGGGACAATTTAAGAGGCAATTTCCATAAGTTAGGTTGGAAATAATAAGGCCTGGCCCGAGCCAGTGGCAGTAAAGATGGATGTGGAGTCATCAACATGTTAAAATCCTGAGAGATAATGCGGTAATTTAAGGCAAGTGTATGGACTGAGAAGGAAGTTACATGGGCATTAGCACGATCCTGAAGAAAGGGAAGAGATAACCACGAGGGACTAAGAAATATTGGGCCCAAGATACAGGAAGAAAATAAGCAGGACATGTGCCTGGAAGTCAAAGGAAGAGGGAAAGGGAGGGTAGATGGTGTCTAACACAAGGAAGTCAAATGGCACAGGAATTGGAGTATCCATTGTATTCAACCCCTTGGAGGTGATGGATGGCTTCACACTCGGCCTATGGGCAGAAATAAAGAGAGTATTGGCAAGTCTAATAGTTTCAGGTGCTGTGTGATGGGAAACAAGAATTTATTTTTATTTTGTTTTTATTTATTTTATTATTTATTATATTATATATTATATTTATTATATTTTATTTACTTTATTTTGATCTCCAGATATAATTTCAGAACTTCTGAAGGAAAGGCACAAACTTGAATTCAAGCCAAACTGACATTTATGCAAGTTAGTGACCTTCATTGTATGAGTCATTCAAGCACACACTCAAACCTTAAAAAATGACTGGTTATGCTTTTCTGATAAATTAATAGTAATAAGAACAACATAACAACCATTCATTGAGTGCTTGATATGTAATATACCCTTTTTAAAAGTACTTGGATTATTTAATTTAATCCTCAAGATAATCCTATTATGTAGGTACTATTATTACCCTCATTTAACAGTTGAGACAGCTGAAATTTAGAGAGAACACAGTGTAAGTAATAGAGCTGGCATTAGTAACTAAATAGTTTGGCTCCAGAGTCAAATTCTTGATGCCAAAAATATGCTTTACTTCTATTTATTATCATTACTAAAAAATAAAATGTAAGACTTTAAACAAAAAAAATAAAATTGAATAAATCAGCTAATATTCACTGCTTACCACATGTTTCTTCATTAGCCCCATAGGATTTCTCATAGATATGAAAGATTTTTATTTGGGAATCCCATTCAAAATGAATTCACATTTTTAAGAGTAAAAAGGAATGTCTGGGTTTAGGAAGATATACTCATACTTGCATGAAATGGACAGAAGAAGAGATCCAGGACAGTCCTAGATTGGACTGAGAATAATTTCGTAGAGGAGGTAGATTCTGAGTAATCATTTAGTAGAGAGGGATATATAGTTGGATTTTCCATGCCATCAAGTGTGTTAGTCATAGTGGGTGTGGGGAATATTACGTCAGATTCAATGCTGGAGAGCAGGTTTTGTAGAGCAGTGTTAGAGAGTGTGGAAACTGAAGTTCTGGAAAATCAGCTGACAGACGGCAATGAAGCCTGGCAACAGGAATTTATGAGAAGTGAAGGCTATGAAGAGTGATTATGGGGCATGAATGGAAACAGCTAGTGGGCTGTGGTCTTTTGTAGGTAAGGACTGAATTGAGTCAAGCTACAGGTTGGCTTTAGATTTGGACTCAGTTGCTTTATAGGAATTGAGATCACTGGGTCTATTTGAATGAAAAGAATTCTGCATTAAGTTTTATTAACTTCATGTCATTTCAGAAATCAGACGCAAACCATCTTTTATATTTCATGACAAAATTTAGCAATATCGCTTCTGGCAATAAAATCAGAGAAGCTTTAGAAAAAATTTAATTTTAATTTTTTAATGTTCTTAAAGAATTCATCCACCTTTTATAGTCCCCTCCCCAACTTACCATTTAAGAAAAATCTTAGCTACATCTCTTTTGAAATAAAACCCATATATTTAAAATATTTCTTTATTCATCTCCTCCATCTCTGGAAGATATTCCTTTATCTTTGGCTGTATGTCTCTACCCTTGTATATTACACCGATGTATCATCACAAGGGCAACTTACCTAATGCTTACTGTTAACACATACATTTTGTCCTTAGAACTCATTAGCTTCCAAAAAATGCTTCTCTAAGAGTAATGAGAATTGTATTCTTTTAGTTTTTCTGTTATGAGGGATTAAAACAAATACCATAATTTCAAACATACTTGGAAAAGGAGACATGGATCTAAATAATGAAAAATGGGTGTTAATTTTAAGAATAGCTTACTTTTTATACCTCATCCTGTATGTTAGACATTGGCCTATGCTTTTAAAAGACATTGTCTCATTTTATTCTCATAGTACCCCTGTAAGGTGGGTATTATTATCCTTACTTTACATGGAAGGATGCTGAGGTTGAGATTTGTCCAAGATTGCACAATAAGTGAGTGGTAGTCAATGGCACACCCAGTCTCACTTCAAAACACACAATCTTAGACTCTCCCTATCCTGCTCCTTTTCCTAATATGACACTTTACGTTTTTATAGTGCTTTGCAATTAGTAACTCTATATGTCAGACAAACCATGTCCTCAATTATTTCATATTCTTATTTGATCATAATGGCTGACAATTATTAAAAATCTGAAGATTTAAGAAGGAGCTATAAATATAATTGCAAAGTAGAAATGGTACCTGTCTTTTCCTAATGGAGGTAGTTGGAGTGATGATATGAATTCATTTTACTTGATTAGAATTGCTACACTCTGGGTAGCCTGCCCTGGATAACCAGGATTCTTAAATGTGAGGTTGTTTATATTATTCATATCAACATTCCTCAGGAGTATTGATTTTCCCATTAGGCTTCTTATATGGACATGGTGGAAACTGAGCCTGACATTTGGCCTATCTTTCCATCAGACATATGAGTGAAGGGGCCTCATGGAAGCGCTTGCCCTGCCTTCTCGTATCATCATGTCTCCTGACTTGGGTACCTTTGGGTTTAAGTACCCTTGGCACTGGTTCTGGAATTGCTACTGCTCTGTTCTTAACTAGGACAAAGTATGGTGAGTGTCAGTATTCTCAAAATACTGATTCCTATACCTGGAAAAAGGAACACATTTGTTCATCTAAAATCAAAACCTGAACAGGTATAGTTCCTAGATGGAGGCCAAGCCACACCTCAGTTCCTTAAATTCTAGCCCTGGAAAGAGAATGACTCAGAAGAGAATTCTTAACCCAGAAAACATGGACCCTGAGTTGGTACACAAAGAGACTGGGGAGGCAGTGAACCTCCTTAGATTCTCCATGGAATTTTTCATGGGAGATGGTCTGCATAGATTTCAACATGTAGTCGGATTTTCTAGGTAATTTCGATTTCCAGACACAAGGAACTAGTACGTGTTTTCAAGAGCCTGAGCAGAGATAGTTGGGACAGGAAGGATTTTACATATTGCCATATTTAATTAGAACTGAAGAAGTCTCTAGGCTGCATTCAGGGTGGTCATAAAGGCTGGAAATATGCATGCTATTATTTTATCATGTATTATAATATATAATAACAACAAACTAGTTATTATGTTTTGTCTGTGTTCCTAGACTTGGTAGCCATCCCATATACATACCTAAGAGTGGAAATGCCAGGTGGTAGGGTCTACAAATGAACATTCATTTTTACAAAATAAGGCCAGATCATTTTCCAAAGCAATTGTATCAGTTTCCTCTTAATTTCTGGCAATGTAGTAGGTGTGAAATGGAATATATTGTGGTCTTCATTTGTATTTCCCTGATTCTTAAAGAAGTTGTTTATATTTTCATATGAAACCGGCTCAAAATTTTTCTCCATTTTCCTGCAAATTGTTTTGTCACATTTTCATTAATTTGCCATTTTTCTTTACATGTTTCACATTTCATTGATTTGCCATATTTCTTTATATGTTAATCCATATTCCAAAAAAAATTAAAAAATCCATATTCCAAGTACATTGCAAATATTTTCTCCCACTTTGTGTCTTTTGCATTCAGTTCATTCTTGATATATTTTATTGAACAGAATTTCTGAAATTTAATGTAGTCAAATTTATAATTGTTTTCCTTTATAAAGGTTAGCATTTTTGTGTTTTGCTTAATAAATCTTTCTTACCCCAGAGGCAGAAGTACGTTTTCTTCTAAAGTGTTTTGGAGTTTTGCCTTTTACAGTGGGTTCATTTTCTGGAGCTGTTTTTTTGTATACGATACAAAATAGACAACCAATTTTTCTTCTTCGGATAGAAAACATCATTTATTGTCTAGTCCTGCCATTCCCCAGGATCTACTATGCCTCTTTTACTATGTATTGTGGTTTCTGTTTCTAGACCCTTAATTCTACTTGTTTGGTGTATAATCCATCTCAGCACTAATATCTCACTGTCTTAATTGCTAGTTTCATTATAAGTCTTTGTGTCTTACAGGATAAGGCAAAAAGGATACTCTTCTTCAGAATTACCTATTATTACTTTTTAACTTGTATAAATTTACTCTAGTGTATATATCTAGGAGTATATAAATTTATAAATATATTCTTTATACTTCGTTCATGTTGGTATGTCTATAGCTCTGTTTCTTAGTATTTTTCCTTAGAGACCCACTTGCACATGCACACTAGGCGACATGTATAAAAATATTTGTAGCAGCATTGTCCACAATAGCAAAAAATTGGAAATAACTGTATTTCACTAAAAAGAGAATGGGCAAATAAACCTGCATAACATGATATTACCCAGCAGTAAAAAAAAAAAAAGATGACAAGTTGCTTATGATAGTGTGGATGAATCTCAGAAACTTAATGTGAGATCAATAAATCAAGTCCCATAGGACTACATGCAGTATGACAACATTTTTATAATGCCCATAAGTGATGAAGATTAAACAGTATTAAGCATTCATGCATGTAGGTGAGAAGGCATATATGTGTCTGTGTAGTAAGGAGAGGAATTAAAAACAAAAATTCAGGGAAGTGGCAATTACTTGGGGAGAGGGAAAAGAATGGGATGGAAAGAAACACATAGAAGGAAGAAGTTATTGACAATATTCTAGCTCATGGATTGGAGTATATTTTCAGGTGTTTTATATAACTTGCATATATTTTCTATATATTCTCTTGTATATATCAATTATGTTAAAAAGAAAATAAAAGAAAAAAACAAATAAAAGGAGCTACTTAGTAGATTTACAAAACTCTGCTTGATTATGTTGCTTACTTCCATTTCTGGGAAATACTGATTCTTTTATTGTTTCTCTTTGTGTTTTAGTAACAACTCAGTTTGGCAGGCAGTAGCAGGGAGGCAAAGGCGCCAAGAGTGTACTTGCCAATATTCCCCTGGTTAATTCTTATCATCCACAAAGCCCTATATTTTTCTTCTCTTCTCTTATTTATCTCCACCTTCTCTCTTCCTTTTCCTCTCTCCCTTCCCCTCCCTCCCAACCATGTTTTTCCTCCCATCCCATGAGACACCGACTGCTGCTCTCTGAGATTCCATTTTCAGTAGGCTACAAAACAGCAGAGCTCAGGGAGGCTGTGTTGAGTCAGACTGGAAGGCCCCATGCCTCCTCCGTGCATTCATTTATTCTCTGGATTCAGCTGGTACAGTAATAGCTGTCACTGGTGTCAAAGAGAAAAATACACCACTGCCCTGACACAGCCAAATAAGAGAAAATAATCTCTAATCTGTCAAATATAGCCCGAGCTGCTTAGTGGTGTTGTTTCTCATATCCATATCACAGCATGCATGGACTGTATTTATGGCAGCAGAGAGGAGAGTGAAGTTTTTGATAAAAAGAAACGAAAAGTAGAACGGAGGGGACTGTGGAGAACATCAGCAAGGTAGCTTGGAGGTAAAGGAGTTGTCCGAGCCATATGGGTATTTGCATTAGTCACCAATCTAGTTCTACTATCATATACTCAGCAGATGTCAGGGATGAGAATGACAGAACAGGACAGAGAAAAATAAATTCTGAAATAATCAGAAAGGAAAGCAAATAAAACCTAATTCCAAATTAAGTAATGCTGAATGCCATGTAGAAGGAAAAAAATATGTTAGACTGTTAAGGTGAAAAAAGAAATGTCTACTAATGAAAGAAATGTATAAAAATAATGAAACATATTCTTTCTGAAAAAATTTACCTGAGAAGTCTCATTATTAAAGAATCTATATAAAAGATTCTAGCTATGGGATTCTTTTTAAATGAAATATTCAGATCTTGGAATTATTCAGTTTACCTTTATTCTTCAGTACCCTCAAGCACAGAATCAAACATTTTTCTGTGTGTCCAAAAACTGGTGAAAGAGTCGATATAGTAAATGTGGCTAACCTTTTACACACACACACACACACACACTCCACCACCACCACCGTCACCACACCCCATTTGGATAAAAGATTTAAAAAAATAAGGGAAGTATACCAGTTATCTATTGCTTTGTAACAAACCACTCCCAAAAGTTGGTGGCTAAAGACAACAAACCATTTTATTCATAATTTTGTGGCTCAATAGTTTGGGTTGGACTCAGCTGGGCAGTTTTGTGGTTCTTGTCTGGGGTCACTTATGCGAGCATAGTCATCTGGGATCAGGTGGTTTAAAATGGGCTCACTCAAGTATCTGGTGGCTGATTCTGACTCTCGGCTAGCTGGTGTGGGGACTCAGCTCTATTCCATGGAGCATCTCATCTACTAGTAGGCTAGCTTTGTCTTTTTCTCCTGGTGGTTTCAGGACAGCAGTCCAAGATGACAGGAACAAAAATGAAAGACTTATTAAGGCCCAGGCCCAGAAGTCACACAATACCACTTTTAACATGTTATATTGGTCAGATTATCACAAGAGCAGCCAAGATTCAAGGCATGGGGAAATAGGCTTCAGCTCTTGATGGAGAGGTATGATGAAGTCACATTACAAAGGTGTATGCATACAGGGATGGGAAAAGTTATTGTGGTCATATTTGTAAATAATCTACCACAGGAAGGACATATAAAATATCTTCAGAGATTTCAAGTTAAGAGCTTGCATAGCAAATGTGATTCAGAATGTGAAATAAAACCTATGGCTACAAAAGGAAAACGGGACAGAAAAATCAAGTCAACCATAGAGAGCCTAACTCTTTGGCCTCCTCTGTGAGGCTTCCTGATATTCTGGAAGCAGTAACAATGGATTCCTAGCCTGATGACTTAAGTGACTTACTAAGAAGTATCTTATAATGCTCTGTGTTTGGATATAAAATTTTTATGGAAAAATATATGTAAAGCTCAAAGAAGATAGAGAGCATGGCTCACTAATATTTTATATTCCTAAAGGACATTCATGGAAAATTGGCCCTTGCCCAGCCAGAGCAGATAATTATGGAGAAGTTTCATTTAATTTGAGAACAGCAGTTGCTCTTTTTACCACCAGTGATGCAGAGAATGTAGAGGTGGAAGTATGGCCAGATTAGCTATAAACACAACATCTCTACTGATGGGGTTTCTTCCATAGCTATACTTCCCTTGTCAGGGTCTGTCATGTCAAGCCTGGTTTGCATGAATATTCATTTGGCTGTTGGTGGTGCTTTGCAAAAGGGGTAGCTTTGGGTGATGGTGAATCTTTATCTTGGCAACTTATTCACTTTGCATGAATAGTTTAAGAAGAAATAAGATTAAGGAACAATGCCACATGGATTTTATTACACAGTTCCAGAGTCTTGAAGAATTTCTTAAAAATGGAAGCCCATGAATTCTTCACCAAAATATAAACTACATTATTCAAACTCTCAAACTTACCTGTATGTTCTTCCCTATTCTTCATTCCCTCCCATCCCCAGGGGAAAATCTTACCCTGATTGTTTTTTATAGTTTTCTCATGTTCTTTTGAGTTTTATAAAAATATTTTCACACTCTTTGTTGTCAAGCCATTTGCTTTTTTTCCCACTCACAATTTTTCTAAAATTCATCCATGCTACGGTTTTCAGCTATAGTTTTTTCACTTTTATTGATAATATACAAATATGGGAATATTCCACAGTGTACCTATTATTCTATGGACAGAGTTGCTTCTGTCCATAAATATTCTTTTACAAGATCCCTGGGGTCCTAGTAAAAGATCCTTTAAGTAATGAACTTGGAGTGGAATTGGCAATACCAAATTGTTTTCCAAAGTGGTTTCCCCACTGGCAGGTGTAAGCATTTCCATTGCACCACATCCTTACTAATGCTTACTGTTGTCAAACTTTTTCATGACCAATTTCCTCTAGCCTTAGGACAATACCACACTATTTTAATTATTATTGCCTTTTAGAAATTAACTCTTGATATCTAATAGGATAAATCTTACCTCCTCCCCTACATTATTCTTCATATGTATCATAACTATTTGGATCTTTTTCTCTTATTATAAAATCTTACCTAATTTTTTGATTCACTCTGTTGGTATTTTGATTAGAATTGCATCAAATCCATAGATGAGTTTAGGGAGATCTGCCCTATATATATAATACTGTCTTTTTCTTCTTAAAATTTGATATCTCCATCTTATGTTTTCTTAATGTCATTCAATAAAGACTGAAAGTTTTCACTCTGAGGGTCTTGCACAACTTTTATTCATTTAGTCCTAAGAATATTTTATTATATTATAAATAGCTTCATTTTCAACGTTTTATTTTCTTAGTGTTGCAGTTGAGCAGTCTTGATGAGTAAGAAAATGGCCCAGTTCCAAGTAGCCTAGATCTTATAGTCTACAAGTGGGGCAAAAGCACAACTGCAGTGAGTGCAGTGAGTGCAAACTGCATGTGCAAGAAGCAAATGGTGCAAAGTAATCATAGACTCGGAGGATCTGCTTGAGGAAAGGGTCTGTTGTGGTAAGAGCTATGACAAGGGAGGTGGAAGGGGTCGTGGCAGCACACTCAGGGGGCCAGGAGAGGCTTCTGGGGAAATGACGCTAACCTGAGATCTTAAACATTTGTTTCAAAGAAGGAAGACAGTCAAAAATCTGGGAGAAGCCATTACAGGCAGAGAGGGTACCATGAAGGAGGCTAGTAGCAAGATGGAACTTCAGTCCTGTGTTTTGTCCAGGGAGGCCAGAGCGTGGACAGGAAACAGAAGGAGATAAAGGTACAGGAGGGAGAAGTTAGCCCACAAATCCGAAACCTTAGTTGAAATTTTGGACATGATTCTGTAGGCTGCAAGGTGTTAAATGGGGGAGTTGCTGTTTTTTTTAAAGTTCGCTCTGACTAGAATATAAAAATGGATAAGAAGAGGTTGAGGTAGTATGCAAAAAAGCAGTTAGGAGGTGTTGTTAGTTTAAACCCAGAGACTACTTGGTTGGATCTGAGAGCAGATTGGGAGATAGAACTGACAGGGCATGGTTATTGAACAGATTTAGAGAAATAAAGACTATTATGAATGCCTGTCAATTTTTTGGCTCACTCTGCATTTGACTTTTAAATCTAGTACAGTTTGGACCTCATATGCTGTTCCCTTCCATCCTTATTTTATGTTCCCTAGTAGACTTAACCTCTTAGTTATGCCCTCACTTTTAGTAAGAGTCAATAAGAGTTAATGTATTTATTGCCAAGTGAATCAATGAGTTAATAAAAAGTTTTGAGAAATGCATATCCTTTCACTGACAGAGGTAGTAGAAATAGTAAAAGTTACAGAAGCTAGCTTTTTAGGTCCATTTTCTATGTTCCTGGCTTTGAACTTACCATTCTGCATTTATCATCTCATTTAGTCTTCACAACAAAGAAATAGATACATCTCTTGTTCGATTTTTTTAAGTAAGAATTCTGAAACTCAGATTGCCTAAGTAACGTCCAAGCTGTGACTGACTCCAGAGCTTGTGTGCTACACTTACCATTGCAACTTAAAATGCATCCTTCAACCTGCAGGATCATCAGGAACACCTGGAGCTTATTAACATAGTCTTAGGTCTCAACCCAGACTTCCTGAATCCTAATCTGTATATTACCAAAAGCCCTAGGTGAATTTTCTATGTTGTACTCCCAAACTGGTAGGGAGATTTAATACCTTACTTGGGATTTATTAAGGACAGACTTATAAGAATAAAGATAATTTTAACTTATATTTCATCCATATTATTCAGGCATCTTTGAAACTAAGCCAAATCAATTAATTTTATAATTTATATCTACAAGGTTTATATGGCAATCTGTGTCTGCACATGTCTGGGTCAAATATTGTATGTGATTATGTAGAAGATAATTAGTTGAATACTGTAGGCACACAGAACCATCACAGTGAGAAATGCCCAATGTTCTGGTCTAAGGGTTTTAGCACTACCAGTATGGGAGGTGCTCAACCTGATTTAGCAATTACATTCTGATGTCATTAAAATGAAATGGCCCCAATAAAAGGAATAGAAGTCAATATTAACTGCAGTTCTGAGATACTTTATTGCTCTATTTCACCCTTACTTACTAAATCCCACTGCATGTTAGGTAGCTATAAAGGTTTCCAATTGGCAAGCTACATTATCAACAGGATCATGAATATGAATGATGACATCATTGTTTTAGCTTCAATGAGCAAATATAATCTTGAAGGTCATTGCTACTAGATTACAGGTACCTACAATCTTTATTTTCATATGATTCTTGACTCTTCTTCTCGTTGCATTTTCTTCCACCAGAATGTGAGAGTGATTTTAACATCTGTATGAATTTGACCTAATTTTGACTGGATTTTTCTTTTTTTTTTTTTTGGAATGTCTGTTCCAGTACTTTGTAAAGTACTTTTCCTCAGCTTCTCAAAGATCCCATATATCACTTTGGTCCCCCTCTTTAAATAAGTTCTATAGCTATGAGAAGTATACTATAATGATGACAATTTCTTGCATATATTGAGATTTTACTTTGTGCCAAGCACTGCTCTGTGCTTTATATTGCATTAAGCTCATTCATTAGCCCAATTTCCCATTAAAGTTTTTTCTCTTCATAAGAATATGTATGTTTATAACATGTTTATAATAAAAATTTCCCCACTTTCTTTATTAAAACAATTTTTAATTTTTCTTTAGAATGCTGAAGAATTTATTTTCGTAAATATTCTTACTTATAGCATAGATTCCTATTGAATATTTTGTTAACTTATAGTAGAAGCTTAGCATTCTTAAGAAAGAATGTCCACAAAGGCAAAGAATGAATCCTAATGTAAACTATAGATTTAAATTAAAAATGATGTATCAATATGAGCTTATATTAACAGATACTGAGAGATTATATGGGTACATATTTTGAGAATTTGAGTACTTTCCACACAATCTTTATGTGAATCTGAACCTACTCAAAAATAAATAAATAAATAAAGTCTGTTAATTAAAAATGAATGTTCACATTATAAATCTTTAATATAACCTCTTTCTTTGATAGCAAATGGAACATGTTAGATATTTTCTATGTCCCCAGTAGTCCAAAACTGTATAAACTGGAGATTTCTAGTTTTTTAAATCTAGGACTCTAACTCTTATAGGCGCATGAATGCCCAAAGTGCACCTGGCCCGTTTTAGTGGTAGTACCTTGGTTGACCAGTTTTGCAGTGCCCTTACTACACTTCATCTCTATTGTTGTATCAAGGGTCTGAAGAACAGCACTGAAGATGGACTCTCGTGGCTAGTGGGAAACTTTTCCTCTGATTAGCCTTACCTATCCAGTAGTCTCCTTCCCAGTCCCTTAGAATAGGTATTGTGAGACCAAAGGTCTTAATTGCCCAAGTTAAACTTTAATTCTTCTATTTATAGAATGGATATTAGCCCTCTTAAAGGTCTTACCTCTTCTTTTTAAGTGTCCAAACTACCCTATTGATAATTCATGATTGGATAAGAGATTTAATGAACTGATCATAATATATTGTCAGTTTTTTTCAGATTAATCGACTGTGATTCAATAATCACATTTCTGAAGATTATTTTCTCCACTGCGATGGTACTCATGGCTTCTAACATATGTAGATAAGTTGCTGACATGATTGTCAGGGTGTTGCTTTTAATTTGCAGCAAAAAAAGGTATCCTAGGTTACAAATTTAAGGCCTCATACAGACATAAATAAACTGATTATTTGATAAGTTACCCACTGTGCTTCATAGGGCTAAATGCGATTACAACTTTATCCCAGCAGAGAGAAACTAAGAATGTAGGAAAAGTAAACATTATCCTCTAAGAGTGGAAAGTAAGTGGAGACTCATTTGGAAAGCGGTTATTGTGGATGTCATAAGCTTTAGGAAATAATTTCAAAGTGGCCTGTTTATAAAGGAAGGATACTCTGTTAGAAATATAGGCAAAATGTACCATTGTCATAGTTTTTCTCCTCTTCACATAGTGTTTTCATTTGTATTTCACACCATATAACATAGGTAAGGACAGAAATTATCCTACTTTATGGATGAGAAAACTGAGTGTTAGAGAAGTTAAATTACTTTCTCCAATATTATTCATTTTTATTTGTCAAAACTGGACATGGTATCTATTTTTTTCAAATTCTTAGATCTCTGCAAATGCTTTTCATAATGTGTTAATGACCTACTTCATCCTTGAAACCACTCTCCAGTTAATCACTCAATACAACAAGTTAAAGTTTGAGACTTATGATAGGTGAGATAAATAATTATAGTACATTACATATACTGTATCTATATACATAAACATACCTATACATACACATATATACACCACTTTCCATTTTTAATGAAGCGTTTTCTTATATTATTTCAATAGCACATTGAGTCAGCTGAGATATGAGATCTCCCCAGAAACCTCCCCAAGTCAGATCTAGAAATGAATATAAATCCAGTGAAATTGTTTAGAACACTGGAAGTGTAACTTCATGTCACTGTAAGAGTCCCACCCTGGTAATAGTGCTATGTTCACAGAAATTCGGAAAACTGTATTTAGGTAATCTCTAGAGGAAATTACATACATAGAACCTGCAAGTCAACCAGCACTAATTCATTCAATTGCAGCCCAAAATTATACTTTTTGGGAGTTGTGTCTCTAATTTTTTTTTAGACTCAGCTGATCCATTACTTCAACTGATGTGTAGTTTAACTTGGCTACTTCTTCTTCTTCTTTTTTTTTTTTTTTTTAAGCTTGGCTACTTCTAATGAATCATCTTTTCTGAGAAAATTGGTTTTCCTGTTGGGAAAAAAAAGTCTCCCCAACAATTTTTTTCTTTTTCCTTCTAAATTTAACTAATTTTCCATATATCTGATTAGCAAAATACAACTATTTTTAAAGGTATTTTCTGATATAGATTTCCAACCTTCCCTTTTCTCTTCCTCCCTGCCTCCCAGATGGATAAGGTTACAAGGGACATACTTAGGCATTGATATATAGTTTCAAAAGCCTTCTCTTGCTTCATTTCTCCCATGTTGAAGAATTTCAGCATTTAATAATTGTTATGAGATTTTTGTTTTAAAGTTTCACAAAGTGAAAGGGACTTCACTTAAACCTTGAGTTGTTCATAGCTATTTGGATACTTTGAAATATATTTTGAATAGTGTTAGTACTCTTTGGGCAATGTAGTTAGGAGAACACATCAAGTTTTTTACAACTTGGCTATAAAAGGAAAGACCATTACATATACTGTTGGAAGTGCTGTCTGCAGATCTGAGCTCATCTGTGAACTAGGTGCTACTAGAGTGAGAGGAATAAGTATAAACATTGAGAATATGCATTTAGGAATGTTCTCGGTGATTTTAAATAATCATTTTATATCTGCTTGATTTAATAATGAAGTGTCTGGGCTTATATTTTGTATAATGTGAAAATACCAGCATTTCATTTTTATTGTATTTTACAAAAGTATCAGTGGCAACAGTTTTGAATAATAGTAATACTAATTAACTAGTTAATTATTGCTCCTTCACCACAGAGAGTTTGAGAAGCAGTACTCAAGGAAGTCAGTTTGAAACCTTTTTCATGGTACAGGCATTTCAGACAGAAAAAGAAAATAGTTAGAAAATCGTTTTTAGGTTATGGTTTAAAAAATAATTTGGTTAAAGTTCACCAGGTAGATAACTAATTTCTCAGAACAAATCTTAATTTTATTAAAGTTCATCAGAAAATTACTCAAGCATTTTTAAGGGATGGCATTTCTTTTCCAGAAGAATATTCTTTTTTTTTTTTTTAAGATTTTATTTATTTATTTGACAGACAGAGATTACAAGTAGGCAAGAGAGGCAGGCAGGGAGAGAGAGGAGGAAGCAGGCTCTCTCTCCGTGGAGCAGAGAACCCAATGTGGGGCTCGATCCCAGGACCCTGGGATCATGACCTGAGCCGAAAGCAGAGGCTTTAACCCGCTGAGCCACCCAGGCGCCCTCCAGAAGAATATTCTTGATAAAAAAATGATTCTCACTCAATTAACTTCCCTTCAGATTTTCTTTTATTAGAGTCAGGGAGAAGAGGGAGGCAGTTCATTCAGTTGGATATTTGCAACCTGAGTTAACTGCATTCCTTCCTTGTCTTAAGTTTTCCATATTGAGTAAATTTGTTAGAGGCAAATAAGCTTCAAGTAACCCTGGTTGTCTAGTTTTCAATGAAAATAGCTGTTTTCCAGGAAGGGCCCAGTAGAACTGAGCTTCAGGCATGATCTCCGTGATGGGTACACCAACACCAGCTTGGTAGGTCTGAGAGAGAGAGAGAGAGAGGAAAAGAATGAAGCCAGAAGGAGGTGAGAAAAATGCCCTTTAGTGGCATCTTTTGTACCTCCAAAGAACTAAATTAATTTATCTTTCACCAGGTAGATATTTAGTTCCTGAATGTTGTAAGTTGCTTCCCCAAAAGATAATTTTTATATCAAGGACAGATTTTAACGTTCCTTAGCTGAGTTTGCAAAAATCTTGTGATGGGAGGTGTTTGAAGTTTGCAGTCTTTCTAAAATAACAAATATATGTAGGAATAGATATTCCTCAGTTGAAGCATTCCTACCATGGTGTGAAATTCATTCATGTTGAAAGGGAAATAAAATATTGCTTTTGATGATTACTTATGATTGAGAAGAATTCTAATCTAGAAAAATACTCTCTACTTTGTAGAGTCTCTCAGACTTTTTTAACATCTAAAATATTTGAGATTTTTTGTTTTATTAATTTTAATTTTAGTTTTTTTTTTGCTTTGTTTACATAGTTTATAAAAATCTATGAGACTATAGAAGTTACAACTATGAGAAATAGCTTTTATATTATAAATAAATAATATGGAAATATTATATATTTTTTAAATGACATCTTACCTGTTCTCTCCTTTTAAAAAGGGAGAGTGGAGAAAATACAGCAAATTATATTCCTGAGAATACAAGAGTTCACTTTATAATGCTTTGGAGTTTTTTTTCATTTCCTGCCTTGCTGTTCAGATTTCATGATATCTCACTAGTCTAAAACTGTACTAAGTCCATTAAATCACAATGAAAATCTCATATAGGGAGAAATGCCCCTAACAAAATTTGGTATAAATAGAGACAAGGAAATTCCTGGCATAAAGATTGAAAGTACTTTTAATAATGATCGTTATACTTATTTCCTTCGAAGGATAGGGATAATATATAGTTTGCTATTATATATATTAAAATCATTTCAAACGCAGTATTTTCAATAAACACATTTTGAGAAAGCAGAAAAGAATAGTAAATTAGTTTTAAAATGTGATGTTTAAGATTTAAAGGACATACATTAAAATTTTTGAAGGTGATAGATTTTCTTTAGAGCATGTAAGGACATGCACATTTCTTCAATATCCCAAGGATTTGCATATAAACTAGATTTAGAACACAAAACAAAACACTAACACCCATGCAAAGTTGAAGTCAGATTTTAGTGGTATTTAAAAGCACCATCATGTGTTATTGTTAAGTTTACATTTCAAGATCATTTCAAAGTTACAGTCTCTTGCCTATTGGAAAGAAAAATTGGAAGTTTTAAAAGATCTGTTTCAATAAGCAAATGTGAATAGCCATTTTGGTAAAATTACTTGCAGATTTCAGACTCATGCAAATCCTAAACATGTGAAGAATGGTTTGTGGATTATATTAAAATGGATGTTAAACAGGAGGGGGCAACTCTCACCACCTAGGAAGCTGAAACTCTATTCCAAAATCAACAGAATGAAATAATTATACACAGTAAAATGCTGCATCAGCTGTAACTCAGCAGCCATTGGCTTTTATATTGTGCCCTCTGGTGGGAAAATTTATAAATCACAATTTTACCAGTTTTGAACTGACTCAACAAGGCTTGTTGTTTCTTATTCCTGGGCTTTGTGTATAATCTAACTTTAGCCTGAGGGAAAATACATGATGACTTTCTGATGCAGAGTTGCTTTAGGTATCAACTAATCTAACTTCCCAATTTGATCTGGAGGTGATAAATTATTTAGTCAGGTTTGAACGCAGTGAACTATTATTCAGTTCTCCTGTGTCCCAGAGAAGTATTAATTATTGAATACCACTCAAATGCCAGACACCGTATAAGCATCATTTCACTTGACCTCATTAACTCTGAATTTAGTCCAATGCTTTTCCTCTTCATTTCCCTGTTACCTTCAGGTCTTCCCAGAGCTAAAATTACAACTCCTGTCTATTCATACTTGCATATACAGGCTTTAAATGTTATTTGAATCCTACGCCCTCCAGGGAGGAGCCTGTGAGGATCAAGACTGGTAGGGGTCCCAGGAGGTGCTGCTATCTTTCAGGCTAATGAGACCAGAGGCCTGAGACCTGGGGTCCTTCTCATAAGTTAGTGGGACTGAGAATTTTAACTCCGGGTCACCTATTCTAGGCCAGGTAGGGATAAAGGTCCATGGTGAAGAGCTGCAATGGGGTTTGTGAAGCCAGGAAAGCTGAGGAGAAAATGGACCAAGAAAGTGACTGAGTGGGTCTGAGAAGGGAATGGGAAGCATTTTCATTCAGCCTTGGGGTGAGCTTATCCACATGTACTAGATCAATTTGAAAGGCTCAGAATGGGCAAATGTGGGTAGAAGTTTTTTGAATTAGAAAATATTGCAACAATATGTAGTTCAACTTTTGTTTTTTTAAAAATTATTTTTTCTTCTTATAATATGATACATGATTCACATAATAACATAATAACTAACACTTGTAGGCTATCTTTTATGTACTTTGTCCCAAGCACGTCATGTATCTTAACATACTCAGTCCTCACACATATCCCTTGAAGGTGTTTTGTTGTCTTCAACTTGCTGATAAGGAGACTGCAGACCGGTACCATGCAGATGTCACATGGACAGTAAGTATAAAGAACTGAGATTCTAACCCAAGCCATCTGGCTTCAGTCTGTGCTCCTAACCCATACTCTATGCCTACCTGAAGTTATGAAAACATAATAAAATACCGAACACCTATAACCCTTAGTTCAACTGAAGAAATAAAAGACATCCCTGGTACCAGTGAAGGCCCCCAAGCAACACGTTTTCCCACAAAAGCCAAATAACTAGGCCACAGTTGGTTAGTATATCTCATTGAGTTTAAAATCCCATTCTTAGGGGTGCCTGGGTGACTTAGTTGGTTAAGCATCTAATGCCTGGTTTCAGCTCCTCAGGGTCGTGAGATTGAGCCCCATGTCAGGCTCCACACTCAGCATGGAGTCTGCTTCAGATTCTCTCCCTCTGACCCTCCCACCACTTGCATGGGCACATGCACACTCTCTCTCTCAGATAAATTAAATAAAATCTTAAAAAAAATCCAACTGTTAAGTTATATGGATGTTACGTGGTAGCAAAGGTAAAAATTTACACGTTGATTTGTTATTTATTGAGACCAACAAGACAAAATTTTTGCCTTATATGACTTTTGCCTTACTTGGAAGGATTACCCCTTATATATCCTTTATGTGATTTTAAACAAACCTGAGTCTTTTACTGCATTTACATTTGGAAAACTTCTGGGCTCTGATAGTTGCTCATTAACTAATGAACCAATTCACTCACCAAACGTAAAATACAAACTGAGTGGCAATCACCATGCTAGGGACAGGGTGAGAATTAGTGACAAAATTGGTACAGCTTACACTGCCTCACAAGAACCTACAGTTAATGTTTTAGGATTTTTGTGTCAGTTGTCAAATACATTATTAAAAATTAAATTTTAGAAATATACAAATTTTAATTAAAACAAAGTTGGTAAAGACCACTTGGAGACCACAGCGATGCCACTAGTGGTTTCAGTCACAACTTGGTGATCTGGCAGTTTTTCACAAACCAGCCTCTGAAGCAACCAATCATCATGCTGATTAGCACTTCACAATAAGGTCACTAACTCTTATTTTGTTATGAAAAGGCATTTTGAAGTATTTAGCTAGTAGTAGGATTTAAAGTTCTGCAGTTCCTTGCAGGACCTGCTTTTCACTTCCTATATCAACAAGGCAGAGAAAATGCTCAGAAACAATGAAAGAGCCTCTGGGCTTAGAGAATATACCACATATGACTTAACCTGGGATTTGAAGCCCTAGGTCCTTTCTTCTCAAATATCTGTACTGAATTGTCCTAACTATTTTTTAATCTATAAGCTTTAATGTGTCAGAAATAAAATTTTCTTTACTTTTTTTCTATAACTAAAATTATTTTCTATTTTGAGGCCCTAGTATTCTGGGTGGCTGAAACTAAATTTGTCTCCCCGGGATTGTGTCTAGTGCTAGAAGACTTGGGTGTCAGGGGCAGGGCCCTCCTGGATTTTATCTGGGTATACTGACATTCACAGAGATAACCATAGTCTGGACTTCAGGCATTGGTCCACATGCTTCACTTCTTTTATACCCTGCCTTGTCCTGGCAGCAAAATTGCACCAGGGCTGCCGGCAGTGTAAGTCATGTGTGTGCCATTCTGGGGCCCATGGGAAACATTATGTGGTCCCCCACCGCGCTACGCATGAGTGCGTGCACAAGCGCGCGCACGCGTGCGCACACACACATACACACACACACACATACTCATTCCCAGGGTCCTTTGAGGCTGCCTTGGACCCATCTTACTAGGCCTGAGGCCCAGCTGTCGCTCAGCAGACCATCTGGCCATCCTTGAGCATTTCTTCTTCCATTTCTGCTGCCCAGCCTGGAGGGTAGTCTGGAAGGAAAGCTCTCTATCAATTCAGGAATGGGATATAGTCACTTCTCTGCTCCTGGTAAATGAAAAGAGGAAGTGAAGCCCTTTACTGACAGCCTTCAAGTGATGCAAGAGGAGAAAAAAGTCTGAGTCATTTCTTTCATAGCAAAAAAATATGACAAGGAATGGCAACAGTAGTAGAAAGGAAATCATAATGTTTTAACTGCATCCACCCCAATGTCAATAAAATTCCTGGCTATAATTAAAGAGTTTCCTGGAGTTTCAATTACAAGTTAGGCTTAAATGGGACAGTTCAATGTAAACAATAACTTCTGATTCAGTATCTTTAGCTATCCTTGAACTTGAGATCTCAGCCTTCCCCCTACAGCAGCTATTCTCTGCAAGTTCAGGGTGTCTCTGTGTATGTGTGTATGACTAATAAGGATATTACTAATCTGGAAAGGCAAACTTCACTCAATCTAGTCTCTCCATCACTGCCCTTCCTTTGTACACACCATGCACTACGTGCAATTGAATCAGAATCCTACTCAAAATGTCACAAAACCAAAATATCACAAAGAACACCATCTTCACATGGTTGGCATTCAGCGAATATTGGTTCTATTTAGAGAACACTTCTTTCCCTATTCCCTATAGTTGCTCTTAGCAGCCACAATTCAGACCTGTTATTAGATTCCCTTGTTTCTTTGCATTGTTGTATTGTTATGGACTGAATATTTGTATACCCCCACCCTGCACCCCCATTAATAACTTTGAAGCCCTAACCCCTGATATGATGGCATTTGGAGATGGGACCTTTGGGAAATAATTAAATTTAGATGAGGTCATGACGGTGAGGTCCCTATGATGAGATTAGTGTCTTTATAAGAAGAAGAAGAGAGATCAGAGCTCTCTCTCTACTTTGTGAGGACACAGTGAGAAAGCAGCTATCCGCAAGCCAGGAAGCAGGCTCTCAACCAGGAACTGAATCTGCTGGCACCTTGGTCTTTGACTTTCCAGCCTCCAGAACTCTGAGAAACAAATATCTGTTGTTGAAGTCCCCAGGCTGTGCTATTTTGTCATAGCAGTCTGGAATATAATACAATGTGTACTTGCAATCAAGGATCCAAGTAGAACATTACAGGGGAGCCATTTTTCCTTCTACAAACTCTTTGATCTGATCTTTGTCATTTTGATAGGTGCAAAATAATAGCTTGTCATTTTCATTTCCATTTCTCTTATTGTAAGGCTGAGCATCTTTAAATTTGTGTAAGAGCCATTTATATTTTCTTTGGGTGAATGACCTCCTCATTTTTTCTGTATTTTATTTTGTCTTTTTCTTATTGAGTTGTAGAATTCTTTACACTTCAATGAGATTAGTTCATTGTGATGTGAGTTGCAAATATTTTTTCCCAGTTTGTCATTTGTTTATGATGAAGGCTTTTTTTGCCCCCAGGAAAATCTTTTTTTATAAAACTGATGTTAGGTGCCAATACCACATTTTGTAGGGTTTAGGTCATTCTTACAAAGGTATTTTCCCGTCTAAATTTTATTAGAACTTTTTTCCTTGTTTAGTTTAAGTGTTTTCATGTCTGTTTGTGTTTGGATTAATTATTTCATCTAACTCCAATTTCTGGTACAAAAAGTTATTATGTAAGTCTCCTAATTTTATCCACCTTCCTTCCAACCTCACACAGATAGCTATCCATTTATTCCTATAACATTTGTTGAACAGTGCAGCTGTTCCCCCTCTATTTGAGATATGACTTTTGTCATATACCATGCTCAGATATGTATTGGGTCTATTCCTAAACATATATTTTATTGATTGTCTTTCCTTTTTAAGCCCCAGTACCTCACTATCTTAATTGTTACGGCTATAGAATATGTTTTAACATATGATAAGCCTAGTGTCTCTTTCCTTTCTTCCCAGAATTTTTCTGACTATTCTTGCTTGTTTATTTTCAATATTAACTTATGAATCACTTGTGTAATCTCATATCAAAGTCATCTAGAACTAGATGCTTTTACTGGGATAACATTAAATTTGTAGAATAACGTGAAGAATTCATGTACCTATGAGAGCGAATCCTTCTCTTTAAGACATGTGACATGTTGCTAGTAGTGTATTATGGATGATAAAGTACCAATGAAAGATAAAAATATATATTCTTTATCTAGTTAAAATGAATTCCACACTGCCACAAGCACTCATACTTACTTGCATTCACATATACCTTTCCTTGAATCAGAGAAAAAGGGACCACAATTGCAGCTAGCTCTCTAGGAATTCCACATACCTCTTGGCATATCTTATCTCTGCCCTCAAACGAATATATTCTGTATGTAAACACCATCCATTTCTATGTCATATTTGGGGGCGGGGGAGGTTTTGAATTGCAGCCAGAGCATATGCTCTTATTTATCTAACACAGATTGCTGTGCTTTATTGACCTTTTCCTGGAGTACTACCATCTCATATCACTATTGGCCTAAATTGCTGCTATATTTTTTTTATTTTTATATGCTTGTATATACTTTTTATTCATTAGCTAACATGGAATTACAAGTTAGCCTAGCTTTCTGGAGATTTGGGGGCCACAGGGCTACTCTTGGAAAATAACAAAAGGAGATCATTTGTTGTATAGTGTAGAAAAGAAACAGTTATCACATTTTCTGATGTTTTCTCGCGGTTTTGCCTTTGTTTCAGAAGAATACCTTAGGGACTGAAGAATAAAACATTAAAAAGATTGGGCTGGCATCAGCAACTGAATTCAACATAGGCTTGTTTTCATTAATGTTAACATGGATAAGGATTGCATAAATCCATGGAAGGGAATAAAGAGATGTTTGGGTCTCTCAGTATAGAAAAGGCATGATGATGTACAGAGTCCAAAGTAAGTTCAGGCTGTAAGAGTTGAAGATACCGCTCCTGTGTTTTGAAGATTATAAAACACAATTTTGCTTTCATTTACTTTGCCAACTCCTTGTTTCATCTTAATTGCCAGTAATAACAATATTTAATATCCACTATGTGTGAGTTGCTAAGAATTTTACATATATTTCCTCCTTTAATCTGATAACTCTGTGTTGTTGTATGAAAGCAATGTATAAAAGTTGTATGAAGAGGAGTTGGTGTGCAGAATTGGAGGGGAATGGAAATGAAGATGGAAACGTCCAGTGAGAGGAATAACTGGGATGGTTATGGAGCATATCTCTGTAGCTATTATCTATTTATCTTTAATTGCCTGGCACAAACTTTGCAACAAATAGAGCAAACATTAGAATCCATACCAGCTCTTTTCAAGAGAATATATTTTGATCATTAAAAAATTTCTGAGGAAATGAAAGACTGAAATAAATACTTATTGTTGGTGTCTATAGTTAATTCTAAATCATTAGGTTTCCCCATTAATACCTTATCATCTTTAGGTTATAAGATGAAGAGGTGTCATAGAAACACATGAAATAATAAAGATAATTGGGAAATTGTGTATCTATCTAAGTGGCCATTCATTAAGGAAATAGGTTGTTATTTCTAAACCTTCAATGAATTTTTTTAAACATCATACTATAAAGGGTGGAGGACGATTCATACTTACTCTTGAAGAAATTCTAAACCTTTTCACCCTTACGGAAGCAAGGCTTCACTAAAAGTTCTTTATCATGAAAGAAGAGAAGAATAGAACATATTTGTTGAAGGTCAATGTGTTCATTCCAATGGGCTTTGATGATACAGTATATAAAAATGAGTTGGGTCGCTGGCCACAGACAGCTTTCTAGTTGAGATTAATGAGACATTTGCCTATGAAACTATCCTTCTTCTCCCAAAACTCAATAGTGTTTGTGCATAATAAGTGCAGCCCTTAAAATTGGTTTGTTTTTCCACTTTACACATACCTACACATATACACACACATACACACACTTTTTATTTCAGTAACAAAATCACCTTAAGGGCAGCACCATTTCATATATGTATATGATAGGAAAGGAGTAAATAAATTTATTCAGTATGAAAAATCGCATGTAGGTGAGAGATCAATCTGCATTTTTAAAGTTCCTGTTGTCCAGTTCTGTCTGAAGATAATGGGAGTAAATCTTGCCCCTGTTATTCTAGTCAAACCCTCAGTTCTTTGATTCTGTCCCCTGCAGAAATATCTTGAGATACATTCAAGGGACATGCCTTCTAAATGAGACACGTGTCTTAAACTCCCTAAACATGCTGTTAGCATAATTATCATGAGGTATTCTTCAGCTCAGCACACCCAGATCATAGTAGTCTTAATGCTATCAATACTGCTTTCTGATTGCATACAGCAATTGTGGGATGATTCCAATGCCTTTAAAGGATTGTTTCAGAAAACAATAAATTGGTATACTAAAATAATAGAATTATGGGACATGTGGAAGGAGTTTTGGAACTCTTCTAGTATAACCCTTCATTTACAGCTAAAAAAAAAACAAAAACAAAACCCAAACCTAGTTGTAGAAATGATCAATTTGCAAGTTTTAAACTTATTATTTTTAAATCTGTGATGAGGGCAAATCTTGGGTGGTAGCTACCTTCCTCCTTCAGAATCCCTTTCTTCCATATATTTTAGGTAAATATGGTTATATTGATTCTGGCCTGGTTCTCTGATATATCCTTTTCAACTTTCTTAAGATGTCTTAAAATGTCAAATTATCCTCCAGATGAAGAACTTTCATACCTTTTTCCCACTCTGGCTCTTATCTTTCAGTATCCCAAACTACAGCTCTTTTTTGCTCACAGATTATTATTTTCCAATAAGAATTTCCTTTGGAATAACCCCCAAGCTATTCCAAAACTGAGTGTGCATCCTCTATCAGTTATCTGTTTTCTCAATAATGCTGCATGCATAACAAACCATGTATCCTGCCTACAATATGAAAAAAACATCACAAAGCTCACTGGCTTAAGGTATTAATAGCTTAAGGGTGCCTGGGTGGCTCAGTGGGTCTTTGGGTTGAGTCATGAGCCCAGGGTCCTGGGATTGAGTCTTGCATTGGGCTTCCTGCTCAACAGGGAGTCTGCTTTTCCCTCTACCCTTCCCCCTACTCGTGATCTCTCTCTTACTCCCTCTCTCTCTCTCAAATAAATAAGTAAAATCTTTTTTTTAAAAAGGCATTAATAGCTCAAGAGTCTGCAGGTTGCAATTTAGGCTTTGCTCTGCTGGCTGGTTCTTCCTGTGCCAGCTGGTCTTACTCACATGTCTGATACTTGGCTGAGGTGACAAAAGTAATTGGGCCACCTGCCTCTCATCTTCTAGCAGGCCTACTGGATGTATTTTCATGGTGATGGCAGAAGCATGTGAGAGGAAGCAGAAATGTTCAAGTGCCTTGTCAGGCCTCTGTTTGACCCAAGTCTGCGAATATTCTTTTGGCCAACAAGCCACATGGCTGAGGCCACAGGCAGAGTGAGAAGTACTGCAAAAGATAGCAAAGGGATGGAAAGGTGAAGAAGTGTAGCCATTAGTGCAATTATCCCACCATCAATCCAAAATAAAAACTCAAATCTAACATGAAAGTAATACTGAATTTGGCTAAATTAGAGCCCAGGGTGACCATGAAGCACACATTTATATCGGCAATCACAGATTTATACCTTTATAGATAGCAGCCTTTAGTGCCAACTGACAATTGATACCTTTATTTTTGTAGTAAAGAACAATTATCATGTAAACTAAATGTTATTTAATTCAATTTAATAAGCATTCCTTTACCAAATATGATGTGCTAGTCATGAATAAACAGCTAGTCTATTGAGCAGTATAACTATAACTAGATGCTTATTGAACCCCAAATGTTCCTCATCTTTCTAGACAGCATATGGGTAGTGTGATGACAGACTCATAGAGTCTGAAACCTGAGGAATTAGAAAATAGGGATTTCTCTTGATTCAGTGATCTCTCAGGGATCATTGGTGATAAACTCATGTGCCTGAAACAAAATACCAACATAATGAAAAGAAGATGGAAGAATCAGCAAGGAAATTCTTAGCTTTTCTAGATCTCTGGGCTGGTAATATGAGGTGGTAGCTATATACCTAAAGGTTTTCCAGAAATTGCTCAGAGGGCAACAGTTAGTACTACTTGTAGAAGTGTGACTTGCATTGCATATGTTTTACCTTTCAAGGGGAAAAAGAACTAGAAGTGGTCTGTCTGGAAAATGACATGCTGTCATTGAAATTTCTCCAGTTGGCTGCACAGAAACAGTCTATATTCGCCCTAGAAGTAGATGGAAGCCCCATAATTTATTATGTCTTTTTAACCTACCTGAGAGCACTTACATCACTTATTAGATACTATCAGCAACTTTCTCCATTAAAATTTGATGACAATAACTAGGAGAAAAAAAAAAAGGTCTTTCCTGAGCAACAGTTACTTTCTCTACCCAGTCAGAGTGGATTTTTTTTAAAAAGCAGTGAAATCCTTTAATATGGACTTGGCAAAGGAAAGGAGGAAGAACCCAGGTATCATGTCTACAATATGTAGTTTTCAAGAGTCAGAGATGTTAATGGAGAAAGGTCTCTTAATAATAGCCTAAGAACTGTGAATCCTCTCACTTAAAAAGAAGCAACATTGACTTACTATATCAGACTCTGAGGAAATACATTTTGTGTAGGGAAAAGAGAGAGAGAGAGAGGGAGAGAATCGCTCATCCGAATTAATGGTTCCATTCCCAAGTTTCTTGTGTTTTAGAGGTTTTACAAGTTACCACCTGTAAGATTCCACTAGGTGGAGATCCTGAGCCATATTCCATATGCTTTATTAAAAAAAAAAAGAAGAAGAAAAAGAAATGTGAAAAACACTTTATTTTGCTTTTTACTTCATTTTTCAGGGTATTTTTTTGGCATTTTTTTCTTTGAAATATTGCAGAGTGGAATTATTTATGAGTTGGCATATTAAAGAAAATCTGGCATGTACAAACAAGCACTTCAAAGGTTTTTAGTAACACCTATCATAGAAGGCTGAATTGATACCAGAAACCAGGAGTGTAAAATCTATGATGATATTTTATTGTAAAAGAGACATACAGAGGCTTGTACATTTCTTTAGAACTACAGTGACCAAATCATATGTCAATTATTTGAACTGATGTTTATAAAGACATTTACCTTAAATCATATGACTGGATTCTTTGAACTCAAAATTGTGTTGTGCAGAGTTTAGTAAGATAAAGTCAAGAAGGAAAAAAAAAAAAAGTAGGAGGTATACATTTCCAAGGCTTGTGAACTACCTGGCTCTTACTTTAGTGACTAACACAGATAACTGAATATCACTGAGTTGGTTGTATCCCATGTACCTTTTCTGGGTTCTGAAGGAAGAGAGTGGGGAACTTCCTTGGCTCACAAGAAGAGCATATGAATTTCTAGTTCTGCCCATTCTTTAGGAAAGGCAGTAGAAGCTGTTATCAGAAGTCCCAGTGGAGGTTAACCAGGCTTCTGGAGGCTTTTAAGGACTCTCTAGGGTGTCAAGAAGTCCTTGGAAATAATAGTTCTTCTTTTTTATGAATAGAACCTCGAAATACAACTCTATAAATGGCTGAGCCTGGACCAGAACTCCCCTTCCAGTGCCCAGCTATTCCGCTGGCTGTTTCTCACCTGAATCGATCTGAATTCCTCAATTCTGAAGGTTATAAAACTTGTAAAAGTCATCCATAAAGCCTTCCCAAAGAGGTGAAATGTAAAGAGCTTTAAATCAGGATTATCAGCAGACTCAGGATCTAGTGCTAACCTGGCTACTAAATTGTATGACCTTGTTCTTTACACTTTAGCATCCTTATCTATAAAATGAGGAGGATGGTGAAGACAATCTTCTGATTCTGTGTTCATCCACAGACCTATTTGTTGCTCAGACAGGCTCAGGTCAACATGAGAAAATAATCACAGGTATTATTCTTGTCTCCCTTTCCCTCATAAAAACATAGTTCATGTGGGATAGTTGCTTTGAGGATCATCACACTAATAAAATAACCCACTGCTAATTTTTATTGGGGAATATAGCAGTTGAGCTTTCACCAGTGACTATTTTAATTATTTATTAAGGATTGCAATAGAATTCCATTTTGATGAAATTGGTAGACCATCAAAATAGCTCATTAAAATTAAAATACCAAAATATCAAGATAACATTAAAGTCCACTTTACAAATAAAAAGGGCATTGATGACAATAATTATGATGGTGGTGGTAGTTATTATTATTTTTATTATTTTTAAACCATTTCCATAAAGTAAATGTATACTGTCATCTCTATTTACGACAGTTACAAACTCATCAGGAGATGATGTCTACAGAGGGCTACTTGGGGAATTTCAAAGAAAGGCATATGAGAGTATGGCTCTGGGTATATCCATTTGCCCAGTTGCTATATAGGCATATTCTTTGAGTGTTCACCATAAGATGTGGGACATTTGGGTATGGAGATCCAAACTGCACTGGGTTTTGATTGGGTTATTTTGTTCCCAGTCTTTCCAGTAGGAGATGGAGGTCTGCTGATTGCTGTAATATTATTATGGTTCTAAGACTAAATCTCAGTGGGATTTAGGAAGGGACCCTTTTCTGAAAGAATACACTATCGATGAAAGGGAGAAATGCTAGACAGTGAAATACATAAGAGGAAATAGAAAATACAGATCTGTGTTGCTTTAGTTCTAACTCTTTGGTTTAAGTGACAGAAATCAACTCAGGACAACTTAAACAGAAAAAGGGTATTTATTATGAGAACAGAGGGCATCTTGTTGAATCTGATGTCAGGAAAGGAGTTGGCCCCAGAAAGAAGCTGGACAACCACTAAGGACTAAGGAAGAAAGAAATAAGGAAGTGCTCATTTTCTACCTCTTTTCTATGTTCTTCCACTTTCCTCTCCTTTTGCCTTTCAGTAGAGCTGGAGGAAAAAATGTAGACATGCCGTTGTCGCTACACTGATAGTTCCTCAGCAAATAAGACCAATCCAAACTGACTGGCTATTCCTCTTCCAAATTCACATTATTTAAGAGGAGTGGGTAGAATCTGAATAGACTAACTTGAGTCCACCTGCCTACCTCGATTTGAACAATTCTGCCCTGGAGAGGGGATAGTGTTTACAGGGCTTCTGGGGCCCACTGTAGGATGTTACAATAGCTCTAAAGGGGTCAGTCATCCAGGAAATAACAGAGTAAGGCATAAAAGGAGGCAGTGTCACCTAATGGTTAAGAGAAGGGATTTGAAACCTTTATAACAGTGTGACCAAGTTGGGCAAGTTGTTTAACCCTCTCCACATTAGTTTCTTCAGCTTTAGATTAAGGATCCCATAGTGTTGAGATGAAAAGAGCCAATCCATGTAAAGTAACATTACATTAACGACATAACTAATGAATATTAGCTGTAATTATTAAAATGTGCAGATGCCTAAAAAAAATTCAAAATTATTTTGAAACAGTTTCTGAGGCTGTAGAAACTTGTTTATAACCTCTTATTTTATAACTTTCCTTTCCTTGTCATCAACAGACACTACATTTAAGAGCTCAGTTTTATGCTGTCTTAGATGGACCCTTAGATGGAGATAGAGGGGCCCATCTTAGGGGCCCCTTAGATGGCCCCTCCTGGGTCCTCTATCTCCTGACCCCTCTATCTATACCGTCCTCTGCCTGGGTCTGTTGGTTCTGCTAGAACCAGCTATCTTAGTGTTATTTATACCTCCTGAACTTTCCTTGCCCTGGGCGTTGTACTCTGCTTTACATTTCTCTGACTTTCCTCTATTTTGAACTTCTGAAATTGTCTGACACCAACTTCTACCCTTGGTTCATTTTCTTTTTTCTATTAACAACTTTATTCCAAATATATTCAAGTCTGCATGTCCCTGAGACCTTCTTACTTTCGTTAAAGTGAGGATCATTAGTCTATCAGGGGGAATCCCTAAAGCCCTTAAGTCCCCATAGGTTACAACATTCTGCCCTCAGAGGAAACAAAAGAGCCCTACTTTGAGAAATGATGCCAGATTTACAAAGGATATAACATGCAATCATCCAAAAGTAATTTCTACTTTTGAATGCAACATTATATCTCAATAGTAATATTAACTAGGTTGACTGAACAATGACTTGAAAATACATCTGTTCTACATGAGTTTTCCATTTAAGGAAGCTAATTATAACCATAACAGCAACCTTCGGTTAGTGTGGCTGTTGACCATGAGTTGGCAATGGCCTCATTACGTAGAACTGAATGTTATAAATGGTAGTCATTAGACAGGATTCTACTTTTATTTAGGGGCCAAAGATACAAATGCAAAGTTTCTCAAATTGGACATTCTGGGAAAGTTCCAAGATGATGGAAGAGGATGAAAGAGAGCGGCTTTGAAAAACTGTGTAGTGGAAGTAATAATAAAATCACTAGTCCAGCCTCTACTCCCACATACTTTCCCTGCTGTTTCCTTTGCCTAGTGACTGCATTGACTTGTCCTTTGATCATTTCCTCCTCCTCATCTCATTATCTTCATATTTCCTGTCAGCCCCTTCATCGTACCCTTTCTAATTCGATATAAGACAAAGGAAAGGGTTTGCTATTATACTGTCCCTCTTCAATCCTGAAAATCATGTTATATCTTTATCATGAAGAAGAAAAAAATACAAGGTGAGATATGAAAATGTCAAGATAGAATACGTTAGCTATAAAACTGGACACCATGGTTCTTACCTTGGGGGACAGGAGACACATGTTTGAGATTTGTAGGTTTGGGAGGAATACTTTTAGTTGTCTGAATGGTTTTATAGCTTTTGGTTCTTGGGAGGCTCGGATGTTCATTGACTTGCAATGCACAGCAAAGTTCTGCTCAGTGAAAAATTGTTCCATTCCAAGTGCTGGTGATTCTATTGTTGAGATACATTACTGGAGTGTAATATATTGATTATTTAGATTGGAGGGTTCACAAAATGACCATTGAACCAACAACTATGGTCAACAAATGTGTTTTGTTTTCCTTGAAGCATGTTTTATAAAAGTTTAAACTTGAATGGTGGGGAGGTATACTCTTCATTTACCCATTAGGCCTACCCCCTGTGATTTTTCACCACTTTGTTCATTTATACTACCTCCTTGGAACTTGAAAGCATTTGAATCTGTCCATTGATTTTTATTTAGGTGCCACAAATCTATATTATTGAAAAGAAGAGCAAATATTGAATTCTCCTTGTTATTGACTTGGTTTTTCTTCCTCTGGTATCTGAAAACTGCTTGGCCCTGTAGACCATGTCTGACATTGTTTCAAAGGGAATGTTCCTGCGACATCACAAGTAAGAGCATTTACTCTCTTACTTCTTTTCTACCCTGATATGGATCTATTGGTTCACCTTACAATTTACCTCAGCCCCTGTGGAAAGCATTTTTATTTTCTTATATTTGTTTATACATGATTTACAGCTTTTGAAAAAAGCTTTGAGATAGCTTATAATAACAGGGCAATTAAAAATACAAACAGAACTATTTAAGATATCAATTAAAAGGAGTAAAACTGCCAGTATTAGTTACTGAGTAAGTAATGAATATTACTAACATTTCATTTAACTCTGTGCTCCCTTAGATAAACCAAAAAATAGATTATATAATACTTATTGCCCAATTAAGGGAAGCATACAGAGACACAAATTTTTTGAGCTGATACTGAAGACTGAAAATATTTTAATGCATAAATTCTTATAATGTGACTATTCTTTTTTTTTCTCTTTTATTTTTATTTGCATATATTCTGTGCAAATTTACTCCCGGGCCATAAGTTTTTGTTTCTTCAGTTTCTTCTGGGATATCTTTTTCTTCTGTGCAACCTCCTCTTCTGGTTTAGGAACAATCTGCTCTTTTTCAGTAAGGATCATCTCAATGTGGGAGGGAGAGTTCATGTATGTGTTAATCCGACCATGAGCCCTGTAAGTTCTATACCGCATCTTGGGGGCTTTGTTCACCTGAATGTGCTCAATGACCAGAGAATCGACATCTAAACCCTTAAGTTCAGCATTACTCTCTGCATTTTTAAGCATGTACAGTAAAAATTCAGCACTCTTCTTGGGCCACCGACCCTGTGTCCAGCCCCACTGTTTGGCCTGGGCACACCTACCAACTCCACCATTGTAGCGACGGAATGGCACACACTGCTTCTGCAAAGTGACGTCTTTCAGATACATGGTAGCTGTTCGGATATGCACACCCTTGATGGCCTGGGCAGTTTCACGTGTGTTCTTAAAGTGAACACGGAGATTTGAGCTTCTTGATTTGCATGATTTCATAGGGTTTTCTGGGTCAAGCAAACAGCAAACCATTTTCAGAGGTCACCCCAGGCCACTGAGAGCACAATGTGACTATTCTTACTAGTATTTTCAGCCTATCTGTATTTATTGTTACAAAAATGGGTTATCCATCCAACAAGCCAATACTTTCTTGAGTGCCTTGGTTTCTGATGTGCAAAGGTGTGGAAGTCCAAAAAATACTTTTGAAAATAATTCCTTTAAAAATCTTCAGGTGTTTAATATTCATAGGGCAAAGATTATAAAGCAAATGGATGTTTGTGTTAGAGTTTGTCCGGCAGTTTGGGGCACAGATATTTTTAAGAAAGCACACTAAAATATGTTACTAGAATTTGATACTGTGTGGAGACAGTAATAAAACTCCCTTTTCATGGTATGGCCCTTGCCTGGTGAGTCAATGGCTTTAACTGGTTTATTCCAGGGCTTTATAAGGCCTGGGTACTGCCAATGTTCTTGGAACAGAGCTTTTCTTTCCTGAATCCCAAGGTCTAATTATGGGATTGTGGCCTCCTTGCTTTGTGACCATAGACACAGAAAGGGCTCTAGATACTTTTTCCTTATGATATCGTGTGATGGATAAAAAGTGATTTGTTTAACTTTGTGTGGGTGCAGAGAGGAGGAAGAAGAACTGATTTTTAAGAAATGGTGACTTATCTGCCATGGTATTCACAGAGACTTGGTCCCCGGAGCCTCCTCTGCATTACCTAAGACATGCCACTGAGCAAATATCTTACCAGAACCTCAATTTCCCCAACAGTTATATAGTATCCATCATCTTTTCTTTTCTTTTTTCTTTCCTTTTCATTTCCTTTCTTCTTCTAGGAACCTCAGAAAGAAATTTAGAACCAAGCAACTTTTGCTTAATTCTTGATATCCAACACAATTCTCTTACACTCTTCCCCTGATATATTTTAAAAATTACATACACACAAAGATGGAGATATATATATATATATATATATGATATATGATATGATATATATGATATATTATATGATATATTTGGCATTATATATTATGAAAGTTTATTCTAAGTGACTTCAAACTCTCTTTGAAAGTCAGAGTGGGTATATAGTACAAATAAATTAGACAAAGAATCATGATATTTGTTTTAGTGTTGTTGTTTTTTTTAAGCAATCCTACATTTTTCTCTTTATCTTCCACCTGACTGTTTAACAGGACATTTCTATGTGGTCACATAAGAGCCTCACAATAAATAGTTTTTTAGTGTCTGACCCTTATTGCTCTAACACGTTTTCAAAAGAGAATTTGTACATTTTAATATTAGATTACTGTGACCCAGGTTGCATATTGATTTAGGCACTCCCTCTTTCTTTGTGCCCTTGGATGTAATGTGGAAAACTGTTCCTTGTTCTGAGATACCTGTGAATATGATGAATACTTGAACACATGTGTTGTGATTTTGGAGGTCACTATTTTGGAAGATCACTAAGTCTTTTTTTTTTTAAAAGATTTTATTTATTTATTTGACAGAGAGAGATCACAGTAGACAGAGAGGCAGGCAGAGAGAGAGAGAGGGAAGCAGGCTCCCTGCTGAGCAGAGAGCCCGATGTGGGACTCGATCCCAGGACCCTGAGATCATGACCTGAGCCGAAGGCAGCAGCTTAACCCACTGAGCCACCCAGGTGCCCGGAAAATCACTAAGTCTCCAAATGTGTTCACCTTGGAGAAACTAAGGCAGTGAGCCTTGGCAACTAACTGATAGGGGAAGTGTCTTCAGTTCCATTCTGAGGTGGCTGGGGGGGGGGGTGCTGGGGAGACCATATCAGCCCCATGTGCTCTCTGACAATGTCTGAAGGCTCCTATTATCACCCATTGTGCAAAAGTACCTATTCGCTGTCAAGTTATGGCTATGAGATTATATGCCCATACCAAGGTTTGATGGTGCTGTAAACCACTTAAGCTCAGGTCTTCTAATTTATTGAAACATCAGCTCCCCTCAAGGGAATTACAGACCACTAATTATCCTTTGTCCAAATACCATGAACCAAATTGAGAACTTTGGGTTTCTCCATGGCAGAACGAAATGTGATATTGTAACTGGAAGGGAGAGAGTGCTTATTAAAACTAAACAACTTGGGGCGCCTGGGTGGCTCAGTGGTTTAAAGCCTCTGGCTTCAGCTCAGGTCATGATCTCAGGGTCCTGGGATCAAGCCCTGCATCGGGCTCTCCGCTCAGCAGCGAGCCTGCTTCCTCCTCTCTCCCTCTCTGCCTGCCTCTCTGCCTACTTGTGTTCTCTGTCTGTCAAATGAATAAATAAAATCTTAAAAAACAAACAAACAAACAACTAAACAACTTGGCAGACAGAAACTATTCCACCCAGATGGGGTACTTTTAATACACATACTCCCTCACCTCTCCTTAAAACCTACCCTTGTCTTAATCCCTGAAAATTCCTTTTTTGGAGGAACTTCTGTGATAACCAGGTTTCCTTTTGAACATCTCAAAAAGAGATGTTTTTCATCACAGGCTTTGTCTCAGGACTTCTGGCTCAGCTTCTACCCCTCTGTTTTTCCCCTGTCACTCTCCTCTCCTGGTGTCTGCCTCTTTCTGACTTAGCCTTTTCAGCCACTCAGCCTTTTCAGTCACTAGCTCACCTGGGGAAAAGTCTATTCTGCTCAGGGACCCACTGAGGCTTCCATGTCAATAAAGCAATTGATGGCAGGTTTTACACATTTCCCAATTATTGTCTGCAGATGCTTTTCAGAACAAACAATCCCTGAAACCCTTCACACACAAGAAAACACTCCCTTGGCAAAATGATCTTGTTGGGAGCTTGAAAAAGAAAACCCTGACAAAAGAAGAATAGAAAATATTCACTGGCAGGAGCTTCTTGGCCAAGGGCTGCTCACTCCTGTTCAGAGGGATAAGAACAGGAAAAAGTCCCAGAGCATTATAACCTGACCCTAGGGTTACCATTTTGGAACTAATTCTTGCAGAGAGAGAGATTACAAGAACACTTTACCTTATTTTGTCATCTCAGTGGTTATGTGTTTTGTTTTGTTTTTTTCTATTCGTCTGTCTCACTATTCCACTGTTGTGAATTCAGGTGATTAATTCTGCCAGCTGCTTGTCCCTTCTCCATATTTTTGTTTAGAGACTGTCCCCAACATAATCTCAGAAAGGTCTATCCCAAACTGTGGAGGATGATTGGACTTCAAGCCCGTCTTGACTTTAGGAGGAAGAGAAAGCCAGAGACATCTAGACATGCCCAGTTATAGGGGAAGATTCAGCACATGTGTAGCTCCAGCCCCTGTCAGCAGGCAATCTCTGGAAAGTTGTTTGTTTAGTTTATTAACTTACCTTTTTTCTCTTTATTAAAAAGTTTTATTCTTCTATATCCCCTTTTCCTTCCTCTTTCCACATAAGGAATTAGGAAATTAGTTTCAAGACCTTTTCTTGTATCTGTTATTATTACATATCCTCTGGGCACTGTTGGTATGCAAGTGACCCCAGAAAGGCTGGGAATGACTGAGCAGAAGGCCTGAGAGGACTAAGTCCCCTCTGCATCCAGCCACATCTGTATACAGTGAGGGGTCATCAGGGTCTCAAAAATCTCCAGGAATTGCTGTGGCAGAGGACAGCATCCATCCCCTTGAAAATCTCTGAGGTTGCCATGGATAGTCCCCATTCTGAAACTCAATTTGTGATAACCAGTAAGGGTCCTGCAGGGTACTAGGAAAGAACAAAAGTCTGGTGCGGCAACAGGTCCAGGGAGACAGACTTTGTTGGCTTCTTTTCTTTTCTTCTCTTGGAGGAAAAAACGCCACCTTGTTCTCTTACCATCTTAGGAAGGGGCTGCAATCAACCGCAGACGGGAAAACAAAGTAGAGCTTTCAATCAAAGTTTGGTGTCTCTGCAATATCCAGCTAGTTTACTGCTCCCCAACTTGCATGCATTTGGCGTGAGCAAAGCGATACATCTATGCCTTTTTTTCACATAGGCCAAGTCCTAATTATAAGGTAGCAGAAAAACTTTCCAAATGTGGCAAAACACTAGGCAAAGCCCCAGCCTAGGGGAAGATGCGAGCTTTCTAAAAGCAAAGAGGACTTCTTAAGATTCATTCTGTTAAGGGGAGTGGGGTAAGAAAAGGAACAAAGGTCTGAACTTCAAAGAAATGTAACTAAAACATTCCTCCTCCTACTCTGATTTTAATCTTTTCATTGGATGCTTTCTGTGAGAGGGTGCCTAAGTGAGTGGATTTGCCTACCCCTTCAATAAATCAAAGCTTTTTAGAACAGAATCATCATCGGTGGGGACTCTTTACCCCAGGAGACCGTAATTGGAGGTAAATATTAATTCCAGAGGAAGGCCTCTGAGCCCAAGAAGTGCAGCAACAATGTGCCTCCAAGGAGCCACTTCATTTTTTTCCCCCCTGTATCCTTTGGAAACAGATTGTGGGAGCAAAGCTTATCTCCCATTTTTATCCGTTTTAACAATGCTCTGCCTACTGCTAGTTAAACTGAGCTGCCTTAAGCTCAATACAAAAAGCCCTTTTCAGAGCATCTAGCAGATAACTTTTAAAAAAAAGAAAAGGAACCTTTTCACACAGCTCTCCTGGTGCCTTTTTATGAGCTGAGGCTGTGTGCCGACAGCCAGGCCTGAAATGGCTTTTGGGGACAAAGACATCACCAAGTATTAGGTCTAGACTTATTCTTTAAAGTTGCTGCTACACTTTTGCCTCTACCTTGTACCTTTCTTATAACACCTACCCACCACTCCCCCAATGGGCAAGTCTACATTGTCAGTTATGATGAGTTTTTCCTTGCATATTGGTCAATAAAGCCCAGTGAGGATCTCTTGTATTAAATCATGTGTCACCTTCATCAAGCAGTGATTTATAAAATTCATGTTCTCATCTGGAGACTCACTGGGCCTCCTGTGGTAAATGTGATAAAAAGAATTCAAAATGGACAGGATGGTGGCCAGATTCTTCTGGAACTCTGTGAATAGTTTGTTTCCATATGAGTAGTGCTAAAGATGGGCTGCTATTCTCTTTGCTAATGAATTAGATCCCTGGAATGCCATTTCCCTTCTACAATAAGGGTAGGGGTGGTACCCACTCAGCTGCTGCTGAGGAGATTTCTGACAACTCTGGAGTTTATTTTAAAATCCCTGAACATCTCTTTGAAGTAAGGCTTCTTTGAAGTAACTCTGAAGCAGTTACTGAAGAGTTCGATGAGTATTTGGGAGGCATTAAGAAGATTGGATGAGGGGCGCCTGGGTGGCTCAGTGGGTTGGGCCGCTGCCTTCGGCTTGGGTCATGGTCTCGGGTTCCTGGGATCGGGTCCCGCATCGGGCTCTCTGCTCAGCAGGGGGCCTGCTTCCCTCTCTCTCTCTCTCTGCCTGCCTCTCTGTCTACTGTGATCTCTGTCAAATAAATAAATAAAAAATCTTTAAAAAAAAAAAAGATTGGATGGAGGAATAGTCGCTTCCGCCCTACCCCAGTTGTCCTTTCCTCCAAATAGCAAGCCATGTTGGAGAGAATAGATTTTTCAACATTCAGACTCATTGAGGATGCCCCAGGCTCTGGTCCAGAAACTATTTGACTCAACATGGTCTGAGGAGAAGGGAAACATTGCCTATTTCATTTTAGTTTTCAGTGGGGCCTATTCTCCCTCTGTATCTCCAAGTATTTTCTTCACTTCCTTTAAGTATGTGCCTATTGATGCCATGCCCACCTTGTTCTCTGACCATGATCAATGTTATACTATTTACTTCTGGAATGAAACTTCCTGCCATCTCTGTCATGGGTCAGTTCCCTAGGAAGCCAATTCTGAAGAAGAGATTAATGTACAGAGATTAAGAAGTGCTGTTGTGATGCAGGCCTGGTGGAAGGAGGTAGGATGGGTCAAAGGAAGAAGGAGAGCTACAGTGCAGTCCCAGCAAAGGCCCAGCTGACTCCAAGACAATGGTAGACCCTGGAGCTGGAATGGCTCTTTGGAGTTGTCCTAAATTGACACAAGGAGGCCAGAACTTTATACTTTTTATATCATTGGATGCAGGCTGCCCCTGAAAGGAAGTATGCCCTTGAACAAGGTGAGTCTCTTCAACCAAGGCAATCCCTATAGGGGGCTGATAGCTGAGAGTTGTCTTTGCAGTATCAGAGGAATAAGTTTTGCACTCCTGAAGGGAGACTAAGGCCATGCATTATATCATCTACTATGGTCTCCACGTTAGACCGTTATGGGGGCCTCCTGGGAACATCCTACTATGAATTTAAGGTGATAGATGCTTAGAGCGGAGGAGTCCTCCAAGGGTGTGCATTCTCTTTTCCACACAGCGGGAACCTGATAGAACAGTGGTAAGAACAGCAGCCCTGCCTCACCCTGCAATTCCACACTGGAGTCCCAGTTAGCCTGGCTTCAAAACCAGAACTGCCCATTAATGATAACTTCATGTCTCACTGAGGCAACATCTGATGTGAATCTTCTCCAGCAGGCCTGCAAACTCGTTCTGCCAGCTGGAGAGATAAGAGCCAGAATTTAGACTCAACAGGAAGCCTGGATTTCAACAGAGAAAAAAATATATAAATATTTATCTAATCACATAATTAAAGGGAATCCACTGTCCCTGTACAGTTGCAACCTAAATGGCCCACTTCATTAAAATGCAAAAGGTTTTGTGAAATACTTTAAACTGTTCCTCAACAGGTTCTTTTCTCCATGGATTATTTTTTCAAAGAAGAAACAAATATTTAGATTTATGAATAATATATATTTATATATTTAATATTTATATATTCTTTATATATATAGGAACTATATATGTAATATACATATTTAATTGCATTTCATTTTTATCCTGTAGCTTCCTTCTCATTTTACCATAGAATGGTTATCAGTTACTCGTATTTAACAAAGATATTATCAAATAGCAACATTAAACATTTCTTCTATATTACTCTCACAAGACAGTGGGTAGATTTGTCTACACAGGTGAGGGAAATGAAAAGCTGAATTATTCAATGACTTTGATTAATGTTTATGTCAGAGCAGGAACTAATGTATCAGTAATAGGGAAGTTCAATTAGTGCTTTAATTAATTAGACTTCTGTTTTTAGCTCTATTGTGAACGATAATTGTTTGTTAGCTTTGCTTAGGACCTGGGTGAAGGCCTTGATTACAGGTATTACAAAAAAATACAATGACGTGAAGGTTGAAATTCTTTGAAGAAATGTGAAGCTTGTGAGAACAGAAAATGTCAGTAAAAATTCAAACACATTGTAATTTATTAAAGCTCATAAAGTCTCCACTGAAAGTTAGAATAAGGGCACCTGGGTGGCTCAGTTGGTTAAGTATCTGCCTTCAGCTTGGGTTATGATCCCAGGGTCCTGGGATTGAGTCCCATGTTGGGCTCTCTGCTCAGCAGGGAGTCGGCTTCTCCCTCTCGCTTTCCTTCTACCCCTTCCCCCCAGCTTGTGCACAGGAGTTCAGGGACAAGCACTCTCTCTTTTTCTCTCTCTCAAATAAACAAACAAATAAATAAATCTTTTTTTAAAAAGTTAAAACAAATTTCAAGATAAATTATTATAACTAAAGATAGGATTGTAAGTAACACCTCTTTGATGCATTAGTTGTCTTTGAATTTAGGGTCACTTTTACCTGCAATAATAAATCAATACAGTATGACGCATTTAACTGAGTCTCTCTTCCTCTCTCTCTACAAGGAACTTTGATCCTTACCATGATAAATCTACTAACAAATATTGAGATCATGGAGGCTTACTATTACAACAAAATAGAGTAGCACCTGCAGGGGAGCCCACATAATTTAGATCTCTCCCCCTACTCACTGCTAGGGTTTAATCACATCTGAAAGGCAGAGTAATTTAGATGCCTAAGCATCTGCATATAGATGTTCCTTATTTTAGTCTATCCAATGGCTCTTAAACTTTAATGGTGTGCTCCAGAATTATTGTACAGGAGTATGCTCTTGAAGCCGATATAGTTGTACCTTACGGACCAAGTAAGGAACATTCAAGGGCAATTTAGGCTGTCTGAGAATGGTAAGAAGCAAATTAACTGTTGAGCCACTTAGGCCTAGAAATTAACTAAAGATCAAAAGTGTTACCCAACTAGTCATTTCCTTTAACTCTGCTTTTAAGACGTGACACAAATATCAGGCTATTGATAAAGTGTTAAACTTTATGAATGATTTGCTTTTTACTTTTGAATGAAATAAAGAGCATTTAACATTGGTTCCACAAAGTAGCAGGCTTTATCTTTGTCATCTGGGGATGTTTTCCTGAGTGGGAGAGAAGGCATTCCAGCTAAGTCTCCAGACATGGAATTCTTAGCCTAACTCTTTTATTCTATAGGATTTTGCTGTGGGTTGTGACTCTTTCAAAGTATTGTAGTGTTTCTGAAATATGATTTTACAGCTAACTTTCAGCATAGATACATTTTGCAAAAAGGAAGGACACAAATAACAAAGGAAGAAAATATCATGATTGTATCTCTTAAAAAATATCATAGCTGGGGACGCCTGGGTGGCTCAGTTGGTTAAGCGACTGGCTTCAGCTCAGGTCATGATCCCAGCGTCCTGGGATCGAGTCCCACATCGGGCTCCTTGCTCGGCGGGGAGCCTGCTTCTCCCTCTGCCTCTGCCTGTGCTTGCTCTCTCTCCCTCTCTGACAAATAAATAAATTAAAAAAAATATCATAGCTGTCTGTTTTTAACGTCACTGGAGTGGCAATTTCTCTGTAGGGGACAAATTTTCCCTTCTTCCCTCTAGGTTATTTGACAGTTTTGATTATTATATTAACATAAGACAGATTAACAGAATGATAAAAACAAATTTAATTTCATATATACAGAAACCTCAAAGACATGTGGCTCTCTGACAGTAGGCAATTGAGGTCTCTATGCCCTTCTGAGCTAAGAAGGGAATAGTGGTCTGGGGCTTCAGAAGGGGGGAAGAAGACAATTCACAGGAAGATGGAAAGATCAAATGTTTGGTAAAAATTTTTTCTATGCCATGCAGATGTCTTTCTGATGTAAAAAGTTATTTCTGGTGATCGCTCCATTCCTGCACCCTCCCCGCCCCCTCCCCAATCTAAGTTCTTTTAGGTGATTAAGGAAGAGGTAAAAAGCAATTCTCAAGTTTTTTGGATCTTATTTGTCTTCAGGTTAAACTAATCCACATGTCAAATCCTTAATCTGGGGCAGCCTGCCCTGAACTGCATCACCACCAAATAAGACAAACAGAAATGTGCAGCATTTATAAAAATTAATTTAAAATAATAGGCAAATAAATAAAACTATGTCTTTACAATATTTAGAATAACAGAGTGTTTTAAAATTTATTTAGTAGTCTATATTTGTATTTATGAAGTGAATATAGGCCTATAAAATCAAAACTTAGAAAATTAAGTTCAACTAGAAAACAGAAATGCCATATTTAACTATTTTCTGTTAAAAAATAACACTTTTAGGGGTGCCTGGGTGGCTCAGTGGGTTAGGCCTCTGCCTTTGGCTAGGGTCATGATCTCAGGGTCCTGGGATCAAGCCCCACATCGGGCTCTCTGTTCAGCGAGGAGCCTGCTTCCTCCTCTCTCTCTTCCTGCTTCTCTGCCTACTTATGATCTCTGTCAAATAAATAAATAAAATCTTAAAAAAAAACACTTTTATTTCTCAAATATAAAGTTATTATGCTCACCTTCATTATGTTCGAGTTTTCTTGGTTTGCAGTGTTAGCTTTATTCCTACCTTCACTTAGTACCATCCTTATTTTTTTTTAAGATTTTTATTTATATATTTGACAGAGGGAGAGCACAACCAGGGGGAGCAGCTGTTAAAGGCAGAGGAAGAAACAGGTTTCCATCTGAGCAAGGACCCGGATGTGGGGCTTGATCCCAGGACCCTGGGATCCTGACCTGAGCTGAAGGCAGATGCTTAACAACTGAGCCATCCAGGTGCCCAAGCCATTCTTATTCTTTTAGAGATTTTATTTATTTATTTGAGAGAGAGAGAGAGTACAAGGAGGAGGAGCAGCAGGCAGAGGGAGAGGGAGAAGCAGACTCCCCACTGAGCAAGGAACCCTATACAGGGCTCAATGCCAGGACCCTGGGATCATGACCTGAGCTGGTGGCAGATGCTTACAAACTGAGCCACCCAGGTGCCCATAGCATCCTTATTTTTATATCTTCTTACATTTCAACTATGTTATATAGTTTAAAGAAGTCTTTCATGTTTTACATTTCCCCTGTAAATCTTCTGAAATCTTTTTTGTGAAGAAAGTGTATGTATATATGTGTGCATGTATGTGTGTTGGGAAAGAGAATAATGCTAGCAAACAGGCAAGTAAATAAAGACATTTTAAAACCATATAGATATATGTGGCCTTGTACTTCTTACATGGCTATACTTGAATGAATGAATAAATAAATACAATCAGGAAGAAAGCTCTTGTTAGATTTTATATGCATTAAACATATGTATTGAACATAAGTATTCATTGGATTTATTGGATGTACTTCTCACTTGCAGGAAAGAAATGATTGATAAGATGTGATCCCTGCTTTTTATGGGGGTGGGGAAATGCTGCTGTACCAGATAAAGTGTGAACATTTCTAAAGCAAGAGGTAGTGAGGCCAGAAGGTCATGACTCACACATCCTATCAGAGGGTAGGGATAAGGAGGACCAGCATTTACTAAGGGCCTTATGTGAGATGGGTGACCAACTTGTTTAACTTTCAGAGCAACCCTATGACAGGTATTCATTCAGGAGGTAGTTACAGAGCAAGCATTATGCCAGGCACTGAGAATATAGCAGGGAACCAGACAGCAAATCCCCATCCATAGGGGCTTCCACTCTACTAGGAGAATGAGATAGTCAGTAAGTAAGCAAACAATTAACCACAGAGATTCTAGTAGAAGTGATATGATGGAGTGGGCCAGGGAGTGGGACATCAGGAAGTGATAGTTGAGCTGGGAGGTTTGGAAAAAGGTATCCAGTCCTGAGGAGATGTAAGAGTTGAATATTCTAGTTAGATAAAAAGGACCCTCCCCCACCAGTGGAAATGAACATTGTGTCTTCAAGAAAGGAAAGGAGGTAGGTCTAGATAAAGGTAAGCAGGGAAGAAGAAGAGAGGAGAGGAAGTCAGCAAGGAGCCAGACTTAGACTGTGGGCTATAGTGGAGAGTTTGGCTTTTCTTCTAAGTGTGATGGGAAATACTTGGATAGTTTTCTGCAGAGATATTACGTCAAAGAAAAACCAGAGCTGCACAGTACTTAAAGTGGTTAAAACCAATTTGAATCAGGAACTACCACAGTAGGTGTAAAGAGACCTCAATAAAGAACTGTACTCAATTCCAAATACTAAGACAAGAGGTGATTTATAGCCAAGGAACAGGGTGAGGTCAGTGGATGAACAATTACTAGAGGAGTCATCAAGGATGAGGGGGAATTCTGGCTGAATTAACGCAACAGATTTCTTGCTGAAGGCAGGTCAAGGAGATTAGATATTGAGGGTGGAGATTCTTAATAAACTGACTTAGGAGGATTCCTACTCTTGAGGACAATACCTAAGGACAGACCTATTCGACAAAGCACAGAAGTCTGACTCAAGTTTGGTCAAGGAGAGAGTCTTTGCCAGTGACAGATCTGATTGTCTTGTTAAAAAGATGACTTTAGCTGCTGGGTGGGAAATGTACTGGGTGTGGAGGTAGGCAAGACTCTGAAGTTACCACTTGGGGCAGGTAATAGGCAGCTGAGTTTCCATGAACTTAAAGAATGTGCCACCAGTAGTGGCAGATTTAATGCCAGGCCTGGATAGGAGGGTTGTACGTTTATAGGTAGCCACATCTCCTTGACTCCACATACTCTGCCCTGTGGGGAGGGTACCTCTGGACAAGGTCAATAGTTGGGTCTCTAAAGGACAGGCCCTTAGACAGGTGGTCATTTCACCAAGTCTTAGAGCAACACTGCCTGTCCCATAGGCTGAGATGTAAAATGGGAAGCTACAGAAGACAGAAAGCAGATCAAGTCCCTAAGGAGAATTCTTTAAAAAAATAAATCAAAGCATAACATGGCTGTACTAGTTTCCTATGGTTGCTGTAAAAATTATCACAAAACTGGAAGTATAAAACAATTCGAAATGTATTGTCTCACAGTTCTCAAGACCAAAATCTGAAACCAGTATCACTGGGTAGAAGTCAAGGTTCAACAGGGCTACTTTTCCTTTACAGGTTCTAGAGGGAATTGGTTCTTTGCTTCCGCCAGCAAGGCCAGCATCTTCAGATTTCTCTGTGCTCTACCTTCATCTCTTTTTTTCTGTGTGTTCAGATCTCTCTTCCTCTGTGTTATAAGGTTATATATAATTGCATTTATGGCCCATTTGAATAAGCTAGGATAAATTTTGCACCTCAAGATTTTTAATTTAATCACACCTGCAAAGTCCCGGTTTTCATATAAGGCAACATTTACAGGTTCTAGGGATTATGACTTAATATTTTATATGCCCATTGTTCAGTCTACTATAGTATTGTCATTATCTGATGATTCAAATTGTAATACTTAGCCCAAAAGTGTTTTTAAAAATATTGGTTTTGTCACATGGTTTACTATGGAGAGAGATATTTTTGTCTTGGATGTTGTAAAGACATCAAGTGAGGACAAAAAATTTTTATTTGATCATCTTTTTCTACGGTGAGGAAGGAAAACTGAGAGCAGATGACTGAAAAAGCAAGGGTTTCTAGCCAACTGTTTTCTCATTTTGTTTATATAATTGGTGCTATTTTGGGGATGGGCAGGTGGCAAACTGCACCATGTTGGAAAGGAATTATTTGAGCACTTTAAAAAAGGTGAACGTACACAAATAGGCAAGGCCGATGACAAGCTTTTTTCCTGAGAATTTGAGATAGGAGTTTTGAATTCAATTCAACATTTCAATTAAACTCAAAAATATTTATTGAGAGACCGCTAGATGCCAGGCACCAGGCTTTGGAAATAGAAAGATAAATTATATCCCATACATAGCCTCCAAGAGCTCACAATTTATTATGTGAGAGAGTCACAAAAACAAACAATTTAGAAAATAAAAATACAATGTGTTAGTTTTGTGAGAGGGGTATGATTGAAGTGCTAGGGATAAAGGTTTAAAAGGAGAAAAAAGAGAACCTAGGAAAGTATGTTACACTCAAGGGTCACTCAGTAAATATTTGAAGGAATGGACCACATTCCTCTCCACCCCAAGACTTCCCCCACCCTCCTCTCTGAGTTTGAGCTACCATCTTCTCTTGCCTGAACTATTATAAGCCTCCAAATTTCTCCCTAGTTACCATTCTAATTCCCCTAAATCCATTCTCTATGTAGGAAATCCATGTCATCTCTGCCTAAAATCCTTTAATTGTTTCCTACCATATTGAGTATAAGATTCCTTCTACTTGCCATGGCCTACTAGATAACATGATTTATCCCTGCTCACCTTTTGATTATTGCTTATGTTCACCTTTACCCACCCACACTGGCCTTCTTTCTCTTCCTGGAATCTCTGAGCTCATTCCTGCCTAGAGCCTTTGCTCTTGCCTTTTCCCTTGTTCTACTTTAGCTCCTTCTTTTTATTCAGTCTCTGCTCAGGTCTCCCTCTTGTTGAGGAATTCTTCCGACTACTGATCTAATATTTTTTTTCATAGCAACTATCAATTTCCAAAGTGATCCCTGTGTTTATTTATTTTCTTCATTTTCAATTGAAATACAATTTCCTTGAGGCAGGAACCTTGTTAATATACAAAGTTTTATCTCCATTGCATGTTACACAGTAGATACGCATTTTGGCACCTGGCATTGATATGAAAGCTCAAAATCAGGGACCTAATGAAAAGAATTTCCAGAAATATATACAGTAGCCCTAGTGTTTTAGGCATTGGTGATGTTATTACCCCAAACCTTTAAATAAGCTTCAGAGTCAATCCCATAAAGGCCTCAGTGGACAGCCATAAAGTTTTCATGAAGGATGATTTTAGTGTTCTTTCCAGACTCCTAGGCTATTCAGTGAGGTAGAATTATGATACAGCAGTAAAAATGAACTTTAAAAAATACAGCATCACTTTAAAATGAGAACAATTCAAAAGATAAAATTGTGATAATTTGAATTAGTTATTTGAAAATCTTTCTTCTTTCTTTCTCTGGAGACTTTCTCCTGTACTTCAACAATAAAAATATTTGTAAGCGGCTTGCAACCAGAGAAGCTTATTATAAAAACATATCTTGGTTGCTTAAAAATGCTCACTGCTCAGTACTTTTCATTTATCAGTCTCTGTGCAGTGTTTTGTCTGGAAGCTTCATGTCTTTCTCCTTTGAGTTATTTCCTGAACATCTAACTAGTATATTTTGCTTGCCAGTCCTATTACCTTAGAGGTTAAACTGAAAAAGCTCCTTTGTGTAAAGGTCAAGCTCTCTTTAAAAAGCTTCTGGCATTCAAAATCGAAGCAGTAAGCAGCAAAAGAGGATGGCGAAGTTGAACAAATGGGCCTTAATTGGCCGTTGGACTGATTTAAAAATGAATGTTTAACTTGTGTTCTGGGTATCCACCATATGTATGGTAGATCCCCTTTAGTGGGCTCACTTTAGATAAGTATCACCTAATTCCTTTCTCATTAAAAACTTCCTTTGGACGTTGGCATGGTAAATACCTCGTATAAAAAAGCTACTCTTGGCTCATACCCCTTTCCTCTGATTCTCCAGTTAATCAGGCTTAATCATTATTCATTTGCCTAATTCAGGAAACATTTAAAGCTGTTTTTCACTTAATCATTTTGACTAAAAAAGCAACTAGACCAGTAGAGATTTTTGAAGCCTGTTAAAACCATTAGAGCATAAAATGGTGAATTCTAATTATTATCTAAATAAGACAGGGGGAAAGAAGAATCAGGTAGTTCTTTCAATGGTGAGAGGAACACATGCAGGGCCTGGGCAGACTGATGAGTGAGTGGAGATGGAGCCCTGGGGAGAAGGGGCCAAGTTATCTATTACTGTGGCTTAACTCTGTCTTGAGTTAGGGACACCTGTGAAGGAAAAGATTATGCAGGTAACTTTCATCTCCAATTAACACAGCCTGGAGTACTGTGATGAGGGAGCCACATTGTGGACCTGGTAGAGAGTTGGTCTCTCCAATCAAGAACTGCCATAAGGGATGTCTTTGATGGGTGTGAAGCAGCCTTTGCCAAAATTCTGAAAGAGAACAAGGGCATCAGTAGATGTCTGAGGACACTGAAATGAAGGGCACAACTGGGACATTGTTATGCTGTCAAGTATTGGCATTAACCTGGGGGTATTAAAGATTCTGGACTTTCCAGAAATTACTTTGAATTCTATATTGCTGGTGCCTGGGACATGATTAAGTATTTAATTGATGTTAGCTACTATTATTACTATTAATCATATTAGCTACTCACCACCTACATCCACAGAATAATAAAACCCTGGATGGTCATCTGATCCAAACTTCTGCCTTTAGGGGCTTAAAAGTGTCAGAAGATATTTGAGCTGAATTTCTCACTTGCATTTATACCTAAAGAATTGTGCAGCAGAAAAAAAAAATAGTCTTCTCACACTCATAAATAATGTCATTGTTGAAAAAATTAGGAATGCCATGAGAAATTAACACATACCAACAAGCACCTACCAATACCTTTATGCGAATTTTGCAAAGATGCCTCCCTTTGCAGTGGTGCAGCCCTATTACCTGAACCACAGGCTGTATAAGCAGAGTGGGGTTGTGTTTTAGCTCCTACTAAACTGGCATAAATTGGCACAACCCTATACAGCAGTGTATTAGAATAAGCCAAAGAGAACCACCTGGAAACAAACAGCAGGTTCTCTTGGAGAGGTATGATATATTTATTTTAATTTTTTTAAAATAATAAGCTATATTTTAGAGTAGTTATAGATTTACAGAAAAATTGAGCAAATAGTACAGAGTTCCTATTGCATCTCTTCCCACCCCCATATATGCAGTTACTCTTATAATTAACACCTTCTGTTAGTTAGGTACATTTGTTACAACTAATAAACCAATACTGATATATTATTATTAACTGAAGTTCATACTTTTTTTCAGACTTCCTTAGTTTTTACCTAGTGTCCTTTTTCTGTTTCAGGATCCCATCCAGACTATCACATTATATTTAGTTGCCATGTCTCCTTAGGCAACTCTTGATTGTGACAGTTTCTCAGACTTTCCTTGTTTTTGATGACTGACAGTTTTAAGTACTGGTCAGATATATTACAGAATATCCCTCTACTGGAATCTACTGTTTGATATTTTTCTCATGATTAAGACTGGAATTATGGGTTTGAGGAAAGAAAATCACAGAGGTAAAGTGCCATTTTCATCACATCATACCAAGGATACAAACTATCAACATGACTTATCACTACTGAGCTAGACTTTGATCACCTGGGTGAGTTAGTGTTTATTTTTCAGGTTTCTACACTATGAAGTCCTCATCTCCCTTCCATACTGTGCTCTTTGGAAGGAAGTCACTATGTGCAGCCCACACTTAAGGGACACAGAGTTATGTTCCATTCAGTAGAGTATATCTATAATTTTTTTTGAAATTCATCTACATGGAGAGATTTGTCTCTTCTCCCCATTTATTAATTTTTTCCCATTTATTAATTTATTCAATTATTTATTTACTTTAGTATGTACTCATAGATATTTATTTTATACTTTGGTTTATAATCTAATACTACTATATTTTGTTGCTCAAAGTATGAAATAATTAGACCATTGGCTTTGGCCGTTGGGAGCACTTTCAATTGGCTCCTGTGCCTTACAACATATTCCCATCGATTGAGGATATTTAGGGATGTGGGTCACTTCCTTATTTTCTGCTACTATAAGATGCTCATGTTTTAAACAACATGAGTCTTGGAGAATTAGCCATTTCTCCAAGGAGTACTGGTTCTTTTTATTGGAGAATGATTAGATTAGAAACCAAGAACTGAATGCTAGGTGTATTCACTGATACTGGTGTCACTTCTTTTAGACACTCCCAGCTGATGAAACAAGAAATATATGCATATTTGCTGTGTAAATATTTATATTTATAAGTATCTCTCTGTGTAACCATCTGTAACTATATTAACTTAGACATGAGTTCTTAACAATAATGGATCCAACTCTAGTCCATTACCACACTGATGTGAAGCATGCTAGCTTCCTCCCCTTCTGATCTATAAATTTTGTCTCCAATAAGAAGAAATCATTTATTTAATTATTTAATTGTAGTATACATGCATAGCAGTATCCGAATTTTTAAACCATATCCCTGCAGAAAACAATTTTATCAACTAGAGTACAGTATTTATGAGCAGTCCTTTTGCCTTTGGTCTTATTTCAGCCCTTTCCCATACTCCCTTTAGTGAGGTTGTTTTATACATTTGTATTAGAGCTAGATTCTCTTATCACAGTCTTCATTCATTCCTGGGATTCCTTAATGAGGAGATATGATATTTTAATAAATAAATTAATCTAGTATCTACCAAACATATCACTAATGGTAAGCAATATGATTTTTAAATAGATTTCTTTACTTTAATGGATATGCATTTATTTTAATTTGTACTAGAAAAAATATATAACTAGATTATAAAAAACTATAATTTTATAACTATTATTGAGTAGGATGGAAGTAAACATATTTAACTTTAAAGCTGGGTCATAGTAATAAAAATTGATAATGACAGGGAAATGGCTGAAGTTTGGGAAAAACTAAATCTATGCACAAGACCCATCATGGTACATCATACCCATATACACTTTTAATGCATAGTCAGTGCAGAATCCTATTTCAGCGTCAGATCCCAAACCTGTGACATTCTTGATAGTTCAAGACAGTAATCTTGTATACAGATGATAATCCGATATATATTATCTCTAAATTTCTGTCTAAAGTAGCAATGCCAATCTTTCTGATCTAGTCTCATATAATTTTATATTACCTGAGGTAGCAGTCATCCTGCAAATTTTGCCAGCTACTCACTGAGTTGGCAGCTCCTTTAAATGGCATAATCTAGGGAACTCTAGGATCTCTAAGTGGAAGAAGATGGACTTCGTCAGAATTCTAAATAAGACAGTCCTGTTGCCAGCACTGTACTCTAACTCACCAAATAGAAACCCAGCTGAGAGAAATGACATCTCAGATGACGTATGATAGGACCAAGATACCTTGACATGGATGAGGATAAAGATTACTAAAAACAAACAAACAAAAAGACCAAAAAAAAATCTTGGGAGGGTTTATTAAAACAGTGATTGCTGGGCCCCACCTCCAGAATTTCTAATTCAGTAGGTCTAGGTGGGGTTCAAGAATTTGTACTTCTAAGAGGTTCCTAAGAGATACTGAAGTTTTGGGAATAGGGAGGGACCATACTGTGAAAAACATTGGTCTAGTTGTTCAGGCAATGGCTTAAGGAAAGCAAAAGGCAGATTAACACTGGATATGTTATTATAGAAAATATCATTCCTTGAAGGTAAAGTCGTCAAATGAAATTTTAGTTATCTAAGTGGAAGCAAACTCAAACCCTGGAGTTTCCTTAATTTTATTGTGGTTATTGATCATAAGACCAAATAAGATTAGTAAGGAAATATCAACCGGTTAATTTTAAAGAAGTGACAATTATCAACATCATTATCTTTGTCATTATTCTTTCTCTTTCATGGTAAAAAGCTTCAGGTTTTTAGTAAATATTAAATAAGAACTATTTGGTTTTGACCAAATTTGGTATCTAAAGCCAGGGACTTTTTGTTACTTTTGGGGATGGTAGTTGATAGAAGTAATAGTAGTTGGGGCAAGAAGAAATTTTTTTCAATTATTTTTTACTTTGTTTCATTTGAAAACATACCTCAAAATTGTTTCATTTGCTCATTTAAGGATATCTTAAAATATAAGTATAAAAATATTAAAGAAATTCATAGCCTGAGATACAACAATCCAAGTTTTAAAAATCTCTCTTTATGGTACAATATGAAATGTAGACAAAGTTTGGGAATAGAGATGATTATTTTGGCATTATTTAAGAGTTAAAAACTGGAATATTCCCCAAGGTCCAGTATTAAGGGACTATTTAAATATATTATGTTAAGTAAAATGGAATGTTCTGTAGTTCTTACAAGTCAAATGTGTAAATGACAAAGAAAATCTTGACATCATGTACAAAACTGCAAATTGAAGCATTTTATAAATGGCATGGGTCACAAATGGTTAAATGCATAAAAATTACACTGGTGTAAAACATTCCAAAGTTATATACAGTTTATTATAAGGGTTAAAAGTACTGTCTCTGAATACAGATCCAATGGGCATAAACCTAAACCCTAATACTTTCTACCATTTGATCTTAGATGAACTTATTAATTTCTTTTTATTCTCCACTGTGAAATGTCAGTTGTGGTACAATGGGAAATATTTATTTGGCCTTTGTGCAGTGATCCTGAAACAGAGCTCCTAAAAGTATTGGACATTTTGGAGTTATAGGAGTATATTTCATTATTCATAACAAGCCCCTTTAATTGTATACCTGAGTTTATTCTTATGAGACTCTTTTGGGCCTCTAGACAGCTTCAGGATGGAGTCTGGTTACCAAGACATGATTAGAGGTTTGGAACCTTCAGCCCTACTCCCCAACTTCCAGGGAGGAGAGAGGAGCTAGAGATTAAGTTTGGTCACCAATGGTCAATGATTTAATCAATCATACCTATGTAATAGAACTTCCATAAAAAATCTTAAATGAGGGGTTTTAAAGGGCTTCCAGGTTGGTGAACACATCAAGGTACTGAAAGGATAATGTGCCTGGAGAAGACTTGGAAACTCTGTGCCTCCCTCTTCACCCCATACTTTGTTGTATACATCTCTTTCTTTTAGCTGTTCTCAAGTTGTATCTTTTATAGTAAATTGGTAGTAGTAAGTAGAGTTTTCCTGTGTTCTGTGTGCCATTCTAGCAATTATTGAACTAAGAGGGGGTTTTGGGAACTCCCAATTTATAGATGGTTGGTCAGAAATACAGGGGCCCCAGAACTTGCAATTGCCATCTGAACTGGAGCAGTCTTGTGGGACTGAACCCTTTACCTTAGGAGATCTGATGTTAACTTCAGGTGTATAATATCAGAATTGAATTAAATTGGACACCTAGTTGGTGTCTGGAGAATCAGAGAATTAGTTGTTGGTGCTATAAAATATCCTAGGAGTTGTATTATTATTTAACTCTACACTAATGGTTCAGTTGGGAAAACAGATCCACTCTAGGTATTTCAAAGAAAGGATATAATAATATTTGGGAGCTTACAAAACTCCTGGAAGGATGGGAGCAGAAAGTCAAGAAGGCGGTCATTAGATTTTTACAGCTATGTTCCAGAGAGTGGGAGAATTACAGAGCCCATCCAATGGTGAGGGACTGTAAAACAAAACAAAACAAAACAAAAAAAACAAAACCTTGCTGTTACCCCAGTTATGTCTAAGCCCAATGGCATGTGGCTGGAAGAGGATTCAGAGATCATTGAAAGACTAATTTCTGCTAAAGTCTACATATCTGCTACTGAGGGGGGGAAGAAAAATGGATTCTGATTTCTTCTTGTATCCCAAATATAATGCTAGAGCATTTTACTAGCTGGCAAAATGTAAATTGCCTGCAGAACCTAATGAAGTCTAGGGCATGTAGTTCTTGGTCTTTTAACCACTGTGATAAAGGGAAAAGCACAAAAAAGAGTGGGAATAAAAGCTAATCCTTTAAAAATAGTTTTAAAAATCCAGCATACTATTTCATAGGGTTTTTATGAGGATTAAATAAGAAATACATGTAAACTATTAATAGATCATGAGGCCACATTTTAAGTATTTAGTTACTGTAAGCATTTTTTTATGCTGCTGCTGCTGATGATGATGATGATAAGGTCTTTGCAGGTGAAGGAGACCATGGGTAGTCTGTCTTGGTGTACATTCTCCCCACATATTCAAATATTCCATAGTAAAATTTTTATTATCACTTAGAAGAAAACTGAGTAAATACTAACATAAATGCTAGGAAATCATGTTTCCTATAAATGCATATAAAACATTAGCATAAAACAACATATTAAAAGAAATTATAGTATTGGGACGCCTGGGTGGCTCAGTTGTTTAAGCGGCTGCCTTCGGCTCAGGTCATGATCCCAGCATCCTGGGATCGAGTCCCACATCGGGATCCTTGCTCGGCAGGGAGCCTGCTTCTCCCTCTGCCTCTGCCTGCCACTCTGTCTGCCTGTGCTCGCTCTTTCCCTCTCTCTGACAAATAAATAAATAAAATCTTAAAAGAAATTATAGTATTAACTCATAGGAAAATGTTTTTTACACAAGCCAAGCACACAGATGTTCATTCTGCCCATGTTGGAAACTTGAGTTGATATGTGTCACCAGCGCAGTCCTTGCTAGCTATTCTATTCCATGGGCATTAAAAAAAAAAAACCCAAAACTTTTTAGTATGGTTCTTATTTTAGATATTGAGTGAATTCTGATTCAAGCTTTACTTCTGTGATTCAGACTTAATTATTCTACCTGCTGTCTTCCAAAAATAAAAATGCTTCCAATTTTATGAGAACATCTTGGTAAAAATTGGAAGAGGCAAATGACTAACAGGAAGAACATTAAATGTACCTAGAACATAAAGAGTAATAAGAAAACGAAAAGAACTAATTTTTCGGTGAACACAGGGAGACAATTCCAGTTAAAGGACTAATTAACATACTGGGGCATATAATGTTGTTTTCATGATGAAGTGATGTAAAAGACTTAGAAGTCGTGATTCTTCCAGAACAAATGTTAAAATGCAACATACTGCCTTGACATTTTTAACGTGGCATGAAATCCATTGAGTTATTTTCATAAGTCTTTAATAATATAAAACATAACTATTTTAATAAAGAATGTTAGTGGAATGACTCAATATCTGAGCTTTGCTCTACTTAGTGTATTAAAATAATTCTTTCAAATGCACCAATTATGATTGCCAGAATAAGTGGAAAATAATTTATTTAGGAAGTAACCGCATTCTTAATGTTCCCTACCCACTGACTCAGAGCTGATTAATACTTTACAAACCAGATGTGATTAGCCAGCAGCCTAGCTCAGAAGAGTTATATCATTACTGGCCCATTATTGTGTTAGCCCTTTGCTCAAGAACTGATTAGTGAGCCAATTAACTACCCTCTCCTTAGTGTTAAGGAGCACAGAATTTTGTGTTTATCTCTTACAGATATCACCTACTATAGTAATTTTTATTTTGAATATCATGTGAACAAGAACAAATAGGAAAAAATATGTCATAGTCTTTAAGCTTCTCACTATTGGCCTTAAAAATACCCCAGAAATTTAGGTAAAAATTGGAAGAGGTAGTAAGTAGTTTCTTCTACAGATTCCCCTGTTTAGGGGGAGCTTTGTTTCTGTTCAACATTTATTGAGCATATGCTTTCACCAGAGCATAAGTTCTAATAGGGCAGGATTTTGTTTTGTTTACCTTGGAATCCAAATGCTGAGAATTCTGCCTGCCATGTAGTACATGCTAAATAAACATATCTATTTAGTGAACAAATGAACACTTGACAGGATGCTAGTTCCTACAGAGAACTCTCAGGCTAGAAGAGAAACAGACACACAAACAAATAGATATATAAGATAGGTAGATTATTATAATACATATATTATAATAATGAACTTTATAATACAGATACAAGGAAGAATGTGAGGGGCTCCTGGGTGGCTCAGTGGGTTAAAGCCTCTGCCTTTGGCTTAGGTTGTGATCCCAGGGTCCTGAGATCAAGCCCCGCATCGGGCTCTCTGCTCAGCAGGGAGCCTGCTTCCCTTCCTCTCTCTCTGCCTGCCTCTCTGCCTACCTGTGATCTCTGTCTGTCAAATAAATAAATAAAATAAAATAAAATAAAAATTAAAAAAAAAACAAGGAAGAATGTGAGACAGGAAGAAAATAATTTGATGACAAGACAAGGTGGAGGGTTGGGGTAGGGGTAAAATTCTCAGGGATGAAGACACATAGATTTTAAAGAATTGTTAGGAACTTAGCGAGCCAAAGGGAAGGTTCCAGAAAAGGAACACAACATATATAAAGGTATGGATTCTTGGAAGCTCATTGTCTATTAAAAATATAAGAAGAGAAGTTGTTTGCACAAATGTTTGAGGTTTTATGGTTACAATTTTCAAAAAATGAATGACACACAACACATGGGGTAAAACAGGTAAGTTGAAAGGAGAATCTGAAAGTGGCACATTAAAATCTTTATTGAAGAAACTAAAGCTGGTGGGAGGGGGCGCTAAGTAATTTGCTCAATGTCACACAAGTAGCAAAGGGGAAAGTAGAGATTTGAACTCATGTCTCTCTTACTCTACATCCCATAATCTTATACACTAATACTAAATTGTTGTCAGTACCTGTGAGGCATCCATTCAGTTTATTCTTTCCTTGAATCATATACCTGAGAAATCAAATAAGTCATTCAAAAACTTATGTGGTAACAGAGGATCATAGGGGAAGGGAGGGAAAAACAAAATAAGATGAAATCAGAGAGGGAGACAAACCACCAAAGACTTAACTATAGGAAGCAAACTGGGGGTTGCTGGAGGGAAGGTGGAGGGGGTGGTAACAGAGTGATGGGCATTAAGGAAGGCAAGGGATGTAATGAGCACTGAGTATTATATGAACTGATGAATCACTGAACTCTACCTCTGAAACTAAAAACACACTCTATATTAATTAATTGAATTTAAGTAAAATTCAATTTAAAAAAAAGTAAATTTGAAAAAAAAAAAAACTTATGTGGTGACCATGAAATCTGACCAAAAGGAGGTTTATAGTTTGAATGTTTTTACAGAATCCTTCTTTCCCATTAGCTTTCCTTAGATTCGTTGCTTCTTTCTTTCAGTCAGCAGTTCCTAGCTCATGTAGCCAGGCGCTTTGCTGAGCATTGATTCATAAAACTCCTTGCCCTGAGCTTGTTGGACAGACAATAAGAAAAGTCTTAATCTCCAACTTTCCTTTCCTAGACTCACTGGAGCATTAATGCAAATCTAATTTTACAAATAGCGTATCTTTTTAAATCTAGGATTCCGGGGTTGAACAAAATATTACTTGAGTAATTCCTAGAGTTTCCCAAAAGGCAGGAATCCTTTTATTTGAGAACTTTAGGGGTCTATTGTCTATTTTTCTGCTTTACATCATTGAAGAAGCTTTAATCATTATTAAGATTTTCATTTAGGTAGTTGGGTTTCAAAAGCTCTTCCACTGATTGCTTTCTATTTAGGGAATGTGAAGAAATACAAGAGTTTACTTTCATTTTTATTTTACCAACAGAACAAGAAGCGTGGCTCTCACATGTATGAACATAGATTTTGTCAGGGATTGCATTCTGTATCCTAGTGAATAGACTCTTCCTTCTACCCAAAGCATATGTTTGATTCTGAATATATGCTAATTATTGTCATTTATTAAATGGATCTGATGGGCTGTAACAAGATTAAATGGTGCACATTGACCAAAGTCCAGGTAACAATACAATTCACAATCTGATCATCTTTATTATAACTTAGCTAACTGTAAGATACATCACCTGGAACTTTCTTTAGCCATCTAAAGAATGAGAGTACAGGAAAGTGCATGGCCATATTATTTGACCCTAGTTCATCTCCCAGCTCTTTCAGCTCTGTGACTTTGAACACATTACTGATCTCTCCATAACAAAGTTTACTTATCCACATGCAAAAGGGTATTTATGGGGGTTAGAGATAGTACCTACATGTAAAGTAACCAGACATCATAAATCCTCAATAAATGCTAAGTACTGATATTACTATCTAGGAACCATAGGTACTTTATTCATTAGTGTAGTAGCAAATATGCATAGGAAAACATGAGAACATTAAAAAAGAAAGAAGAAACACAAGATTATTTAGAAGGTTGAAGAATGAGGTTTGGATGAAAGATTATAGAGATTGAAGTACATGATATTAGAGATGAGAAGAAGAATCCCTTATTAGTGGTGTTGAATAATATGAAGGGTTATTATCATAAAGATGGCTATCAACTGTTTGCTCTTTAACTGAATACAAAGTAGGAAAGTTGGAGCCTACACTATAGAATGAGTAGAGGTTAGGTAATGTGCTCTCATGATGCTTGCACACACCAAACTCTTGATGCAGTAGTTGAATAAAAGCATGTGTGAATTAATGAGCAAATGTAGAATAATTTCCTAGTATTTGTGTTTCAAAACATCATTACAAAAAGGAGTTGAAGAACTCTTCTATCTGGTGAAATAAAGAGATTAGAGATGTGATTGAAGAGAAGTCTTTGACGTCTTGATAACATTTTATTTCTGAGTTGGGTAGGGACAGGTATGTGTTTGTCATAATTCTGTGTTGACTTATTCTTTTTGTCTCTTTAGTCTCTGTCTTATTTTGCTTAACATAGTGTTTTCAAGTTTCATCTTTGTTGTATATAGCATGTGTAAGAATTTCACTCCTTTTTATGGCTGACTTAACTTTTGTTCAGTATAAGTCCATTGAGTATCTACATTTTCACACCTCTGAATTAGCTATACAAACATAAATAAATAATACATATTCTGTGCTCTTAAGAAGTTCATGATGCAGAGCAGGATGAGGGAAATACTCATAGAAGGTGGGAAACAAACAAGTAGAAGCTAAGTATGTACATCATGTAACAAGCCTGCAAGTAAAGAACAAATAAACAAAAACTATTCAAAATGCCTGAACAATAAGTGGATTTACTATCTCAGATAACCAGACATCTGGAGGTCTCACAGTTGGTTAACTGAGCAACTTAAATCCAGGCCAGTTTCCTCTCAACTTTTTGCTTTGCCATCTCCAGTCTCTTCCCATCAAGTTAACTCCCCTCCTCACGGTTGGACAACAATGGACACATTTCTAGGCAGCTTTTTCACACACAGAGACATCCATAAGCTGAAAGGAGATTATCTCGAGTCTCCTTTTAAGAGCTAAGAAACATTTTACACAATACCTACCCGTCCCCTAGCATATTTCTCCTGGAGTTTCATTGGCTTAAATTGTCATGCTTCACTCCTGGAGCTAGGCATGAGACCTCTCTCACCCAGAATGCACTGAGGGAGTCTACCTGAATAAACTCTGGGTTCTGCTAGGGAAAAAGGGAAGGAAAGGGCCCAGGGTAAGCAACCAAAAATTCTTGCTATACTCTGCCACAAAAGTGCTCACATCAGTGTGCAGAGTGGGAAGGGCTTGGATATAATTTTCTCTTATTGATGTTTCATTTCGCTGATGCTCATGAATTGGTTACTTACACTGAATTCTTCTTCTTCTTTTTAATTTGATTTAGTTTTTTTTTTCAGTGTTCCAAAATTCATTGTTTATGCACCACACCTAGTGCTCCATGCAATACGTTCCCTCTTTAATACCCACCGCCAAGCTCACCCGACCCTCCGCGCCCCTCCCCTCCAAAACCCTCAGTTTGTTTCTCAGAGTCCGTAGTCTCTCATGGTTAGTCTCCCTCTCTGATTTCCCCCAACTTACTTCTCCTCCCCTTCTCCCAATGTCCTCCACGTTATTCCTTAGATTTTTAAAGCAGTTATGTCATGTATGACAACCTGAGAGAATATTGCTCTAAGTTACACTCAACATTACCAGTGAAAATTATTGGAAAATAATTTTCCATGAGAAAAACATTTCTATTAAAATAACTTAAATGCCAATGATAATTAGAAAATCAGTTATATTATCAAGTAGTGATGTACTTATGTAAAATCCACTAACTTTCTCATTCATCTTTACTTGTGATCTTTGGATTTTTCAGTTCATCATGTATTCAATAACTCACCTCCATCTCCTAGTTGTGTTTAACTTCCTTTTGTAACTGATAGTTTTATTTCTAATATTAAAATCCACATCCTTCTTGGAAAATGTTTAAAATTTTAAAAGTATGTGAAGAAGAAATAAAATAAGACATAATTTTTATGTATTTATTTCCTTTTTCCATAAATAGTTTCACAATTCCAAGTTAGTTTTTGCTCACCATATTCAGTCTGAGACAGCCATGTGTTCTGGCTAAACTTGTTATGGTGATAATCATGTTATATTTTACCACTTTTTGTTTCTCTGTTCCAAATTTCCTTTCTCCAGAGTTCATAAATTGGTCACTGTTATTTTCTGTAAGTAAGAAAAACTCCTTTAGAGAAGATAGCTCAGTGGTGCCTTGGATTCCCAGGAGGTATCACTGGGGAAGAGGTTAATGAAGTATTTAGATGGACTCTATTGAAGTGTGGATTTGTCTATTGTAAAATTGGACATTAAACATTTAAGCAATGGCTTTGTTAATGAGAAGTTAAAGTCAAAGTGGTCAGAGACTGTCCTCAAATCCTCATTCACAATTTCCATAGGTCTCTCTGAGACATTCATACATGCAGCAAAAGGCAATGTTGTATAAAGCTCTTTCTTTGAGGTTAACACTATAAACACACACTTTCATTTATGAGAAAAGGGTTATTAATCTTGCTTGAGGTATCTCTGCCACATGGGGAGAGAGCTATAAAGAGTTGCTCTAGTTTGCATCATAGATTCCCTACTTTGTACATGACCAGATCACAGATTAAACACAAACTAAGATGTTTATAGATGGAATTATAAAATAGGACTTAGCAGGCTAAATTAAGGGACTATAGATATTTAACAGAGGCATAAACTGCTACCAAGTTTTAGACAAAGTGCAATATTTTAAATAGATGACACAATGTGTTTATCTTCTGAGGTGTGAGATCTGGGCCTTCTGTTGTCATCAAGTTCATCTTCTGAATCAATGACACATGCTCCAATAAACATCAAATGACAGCTCCTAGTCTCTAACCAACACGGGGTTCTTGGAGCAGATCCAATCCTCAGGAACAGAAGCCATGTAAATAAACACTGTTGGGCAGGTCATGCACTGAGAGCAAACCAGACAAAGACATCAAAGCAATTCCTGGACATATTGCTGTAGCTGAACAGATGGCAGGCAAGAGAAGTGCTTAAAGGAGCCACTGGAGCACAATTTCAAGTGATGTCTCACATCCTTTGACAGTTAGAGAGTGATAGAAACAAACAGATCATGGGGATATATTACCACTTAGAAAGGAATGATTTGGTTCAAAGATGACCTGGGCAAAAGACATAGTGGGATCTTCTCAGAAAATGGTAACGAATATGGAAAGGGGAACATAACTTGGGCACCAAAGACATAACCTGGGTCAGAAATATAGCAGGGGTCACTTTGTTACATCTTAAGTGTCTCATGTTTATTGTGGAGCATTGTACCCCACATCATCTTAACAGTAAGAATACTTGATATTAGAGAGGACAGGTGCATTTAAGGCGAGAGCTCCAGCCATTTCACAACCACAAAGGAACCAGTCTATGTTAATCAGGTGAAAATGGCAGAGCTGAAAATTACCATATGAGTCAAGGATGTTTTTGTCACTTGTAGCCTATAGCATCTTAACTGGTTAGATTTTTTTTTTTTAAGTCATGATGACTTCAGAAAGCCTTATTGACATGGGGAAGGGAGGTGGCTTAGTCTATCAGGACTTATCTTCTGCTCTATCCATCTATCCATCTATCATTTATTATGTGCTTACAGTATTCAAGGCATTTAAATGAACATTAAAAATATAAAGATGAATTGGAAACAGCCCCTGCTCTGGCAGTGCTCACAACCCTGTTAACAGATGATAATATGATATAATAGGAACATAAGAATGAACAAAATGTCTTCGTAGTCAAGAGTAGGGAGTGATGAGTTCTTACTTCCAGGTCAGATGAAGAGAAGGAGATACAGAGAATTTCCCCAGCAGAAATCATGTTCTGGGGAGTAGGAACTGTAGAAGCAAAGCAAGGCAGTAAATCCCGAATGTTTCATCTCTAAAGGTAAATCCTTGAAGAAAGACAGGCTGTATGGAAATGTCTGCATCATAAGGGAAGCCCAAAGAATGGTAAACAAAAACAGAAAAGAGGTCAGTTTATTTAGATACTGCAAGAAGGAGAAGGTAGGTTTGAGGAAGGAGGGGAGATGGGTTAGAAGATGAATCCTTGCCCTTAAGTTACACAGTCATGTCAAGGTCTCCAAAATACTTCCCTTTCAAAGGGGGTCCAAGAAGTGAGCATGCTCCCCGAAGTCTTCTTGACCCCTTTTCTGGTTTTGATTGCCAGATTCATGTAAGTACTTCTTTCCACCTCACTTGGCCTTGACATGTGTACTTCAGTTCCACAAACATTTATGTGAAAAACTACCTATTGTATGTGATACAGAGATAAATACCAGACATACCTCCTCCATGCCTGAGGAGCCAATAGGATAAAAGAGAAAATAGACACATAATAATTACCTATCATACAATAGGAAACATTATAATAAAAGTAAGTATGCAGGGAAAATCTTTGATGGATATAGTAAGGGGAGATTGCCCAGGTACAGAGAATAGATTATATTTCTATTGATTCTGAATGATAAGTAATGGTAGGAAGTTTCAGGCTGGGGAAGACCTTCCAGATAGAAGGATCAACAAAAACTGGGAACCCTACAACAAAAGGGCATCCAAAGTGAAAATCTTCTAGGAGACAAGAAGTCACAAGGAGGTGAGTTGAGGGGTTTGGCTCAGAGGAGTAATTGGAGTGGAGTCTGATGTGACAGGATGGGAGAGGGTTTACAGGTCAATAAAAATATTATATGGAATCTGGATTTCCCTTATTATGTATGTGTTGAATATCTGCCATGTGCCCAGGACTGTTTGGATTCACAGATAAAAACACAAGACCCAGTTCCTGTTCTCAAGGAGGCCTAGACCAGTGGAGGAGATAGACACAGGGATAAGAGTAAGGAGAACTAATATTTATAGAGCCCTGGCCATGTGTCAGTACTGTATTTGGATTATATCATGTATTCCTTGCAACGTCCTGTGAGATACTATTAAGTGTCAAGTCTAAAGAGTGCCCAGGAATTTTTCATCCTCATAGAATAATGACATGCAGTTAGGAATACATTTTAATTCTAAATGTTTATAATTCAAATGTTTTTCACTTAAACAGCACAACACATCAGGTCATTTGAGTTGTTTTTTTAAAAGATAACAATGGTTTCATTAATGACCCAAGTAAAGTATTTTTATAGAAAGTATTTAAGAATGCAGATTTTCTTTATTGTTTACTGTTTATATTTGGAAATGTAATCTTATACTTGAGCTACCTTGGTTAAAATAATGATAAGATTTTAGACAGTTGTATCCTTTTCTCAAAGTACTCAGAAACTTCTTTTTATTTCTCCTTATCCGTCAACAAATATTTATTGAATATCTGCTATATGTGCCAGACACTGTTAATTAAAATTTGTTTCTCCTTTGTTATGTTAAAACTCTAGGCCTGTATCATTTGTTTACCCTATAGTTAGGAAGGCAGCTTCTTTTCTTACTATTCATTTTGTTTTTTCCCAATTACTCATTTTTTGTGGGGGTGGGGATCTCTTATGTTCAGAATCTTTTATGATTCATCTCAACCCTCAAGTGATAATTAAGAAATCCCACTGAAGCACTAAATCTAATCTTAGAGGCACTGGGATGAGTCCTTTAAACTTTATGCTGTGTGCTTTTGCAATGATGGATTCCTTGAGAATTAAAGAAAGATAACTACGATCCTTGTTACTATATTTCCAATCAACCATATCCTCCCAGAGTATTTCCCTCAGGCATTTTAGAAAGGAGATGGATTTTTTTCCAGTCTATGGAGACATTATTTAATTAACTGGGTCAATACTTTTAAAAACTCTGCCCACAAAAAGAACATGCACCTCTCCATGCCTCTTATCTGGACATATTTATATTCTAGCTTATTCACAGGCAAATTTTATCCACTGAAGAGATGTGTCGTAGACAATATGCAGAATGTTCCGGGGCAAGCATAAATCTAATGATGTGTTAGAAGACAAAAAATTAACAATATGCATGATAATTATTTTATTTACCTATTAAAGTGGATTATATCAAGGTATAATTCTCATAGAATAAAAGGCACCCATCTTAAGTGTGCAGTTAGGTGAGTTTTAACAGATATATGCACCATGTAAACCCCATCCCAATTGATGCAGAGAGCATTTCCATCATTCCCAAAGTTTCCTTGGTGCCCCTGTGCAGTCAGTCACTCTCATCCTCACCACAAGCAACCTAACTTGAGGCAGAATAAAGGACAAATCACATCTCCTGCCTTCAAAGCCTGAATACAATAGTAGAGGGAAAAAATGAACACCAAAGAAATTTAATAACAAAACAACGATATGCTCAAGTATGAAGGTCAAATATGGGAGTCCAGGCACTATTTCCCTGGGGTGGGAGGAGACCTGGATTCAGCAATACAAGGCCTGGGCTCTATTTTATATGATCTATTTCTAACTGTCTTGGTTTTCTCACCTCTAACACAAGGAGCTTGAACCATCTGGCCTCAAAAGACCCTTATTTCACTGTACCTCTATATTTTACTTGTGAGCAGTGAATGCTCTGGTCCTTAGGAATGCCATTGTTGTGGTAGTCATTAATTACCCTAGTAAGTAAAATGTCTGACTTCAGTCACCAAATACATTTTTGTAAAAGTTAATATTTTAAATGCTTTGTATATTAGGCTCTTCTCATCAAAAGCAATCAATGCAGTTTTATTCTAGCCTATTTACATAATTTGAAATAATTTGAAGGAGCTATTTTTTTTTTTGGTTTGGTTTTGAAAAATATGTTAATTGCTGTTTTCTAGCCAGGGATTAGCTACAAGAGACTGTCCTCAACTGTCCATCATCTCCCCTGTTGGCCAGTCTCCTTCACCCAAAGGTGGTTTTCTCAAAGTTAAGTTTTCAGAAAGTTACGAGTCATCTGGCAAGGAGTGAAATAGGGAGTGAAGACATGGAAAAAGAGATCTCCACAATGGGCTTCAATTCCAGCAATGGCAAAAATTCCATCTCTAGAAGTCAAATGAATAATTGGGCAATTATCTAAACATTGTTCTGGCATCTCTGACCATTGGGGTCCTTTATTTTTATTCAATAGGCTTCTTAAAGTTAGCTTCTGAAACCCTATTGACCTGAAAATCTTGTTAAAATTCAGATTCTGAATCATTAAGTCTGAGGTGGGGCCCGAGATTCTGCATTTCTAACACACTCCTGGGTGATACAGACAACCTTAGAACAGGTACACACTTGGACTGGTGATTGGAGTGGTGAAACGCTTGACGGCTTGCCTTCTCTGGATAACTAACCTACTGACCATTCTTCTTCAAATTCTTTATGTTATAAAAGGTGCATAGTTAAGAAATGTCGACTTGTCAGGAAATACATTTCCTGTGTGTTGAATTCAGTGGAGTCAACACTCTAAGAGTGCTGAAACTGTCACTGAAATATACATTTCCAAAATGCAACCGACCCGTTAGCCAAGCCTCCTCACTAGAGAATGTCTCATCCTTTGGATGAACATGAAAGCTATGAAAACCATTTCAAATGCCCAGACACCTGTATACCAGATGTAGAGGTCCCATCCCTCATCATCTTGGACTCCTGATGGACTTAAACCTGAGGCAATGGCTGATCTGGGTAACCTCTACGCAGAACACCTGGTTTGGGAGTCTTAGTACCAAGCTCTCCATGTGTAGAAGTCGATCAGATGTTTGCCCTGACCTTGCTTTTCAGGAACACAGTTTTGTTTTGTTTTGTTTTGTTTTGTTTTTTTCCTGCTTATTGGTCTATTGATTTCTAAAAACACTTTGTTCCATTAGTCATACACCCAGGAAGACATACTATTTTTATCACCTCAAGAAGGCAGATGCTGAAACTCAGAGCAGATTTATATGTTGTTGGGTTTGTTTAGGAATACCAGAGCTCAATCAACCTGTTGGGGTGACTTAGAGAGGACCGAGTGGAGAATAATAATCAAACTATTATCAGAATATTGTAGTTTAAAAGTTATACAGAAAGAATAGGCAGCATTAGCACTAGCTAGAACTGATAATATAGGATAAGTGTTATACAGGAACTCATTTTTATTTTATTCTTAATTTTATTTTTATTTTGGTAGAGGGAGGGGCAGAGGGAGAAGAGAACCTCCACTCAGCATGGAGCCCAACTCTGGCTTGATCTCAGGACCCTGAGATAATGACCTGAGCCAAAATCAAGAATTGGATGCTTAAACAAATAACACGGAGGACATGGGGAGATGGAGAGGAGAAGGGAGTTGAGGGAAATTGGGGGCGGGGAGATGAACCATGAGAGACTATAGACTCTGAAAAACAACCTGAGGGTTTTGAAGGGGCGGGGGTGGGAGGTTGGGGGAGCCAGGTGGTGGGTATTATGGAGGGCACGCATTGCATGGAGCACTGGGTGTGGTGTAAAACTATGAATTCTGTTATGCTGAAAAGAAATGAAATTTTAAAAAAAAAAGAAAACTTTCATGAAATTAAGTAAAAAATTGAAGATATATATTGAGAAAACATACTTAGTATTCAAGAATATTGACCTAGAAATGACAAAAAAAAAAAACAAGACAAATTCTAATAAAATTACTACTCTTTTTTTTTTAAAGATTTTATTTATTTATTTGACAGAGACACAGTGAGAGAGGGAACACAAGCAGGGGGAGTGGGAGAGGGAGAAGCTGGCTTCCTGCCAAGCAGGGCGCCAGATGCGGGGATCCATCCCAGGACCCCGGGATCATGATCTGAGCTAAAGGCAGACCCTTAATGACTGGGTCACCCAGGTGCCCCTAAAATTACTATACTTTATAAAAATACAGTCACTTTTCCTTGAAAAGTTAAACAGTTACCTGGAGGCCTGGAGAATGGGTGGCAAAGTTCTATTTCTACACCTGGAAGCTTGCAGAGTAGAGGAGATTTAAAAGACCCAGCAATTTTACTCATAGTTATATGCCCCAAAGAATTGAAAATAGGTACACAACCAGATATTTGTATGTGAGTATTCGTGTCAGCACTATTATATCTTGTCACCCCAGAGGAAAACTCCATACCCAATAAGCAGTCACCCCTCATTTCCCCTCTCCCCTTCCCATGGCAATTACTAGTCTCCACTGTGTCTCTATGGATTGACCTGTGATAGATACTTTGTATAAATCATACCATACCTGATGTTTTGTGCTTGGTTTCTTTCATTTGGTCTAATGTTTTTTATATTCATCATGTTGTAACATGTATCAGTACTCCACTTCTTTTGATAGCCCCAAAACACTCTACTGTATGTATATAACACAATTTGTGAATCTCTTCACCCATTAATGAACATGGGATTGTTTCTACCTTTTGCTGTTGTTAATAGTGCTACATGAATACTTTGTCAAATAAATAAATAAAATATTTTTTTAAAAGTAAACAAACAAAAAAAGAATTGGATGCTTAACTGAGCCACTCAAGCAACCCTCAAGTTTTTATTTAAATTCTGGAAGGAATTTAGGGGAATATTCTAAAGGAGAAGTTACCCAACACCCCAGTCCATGTAATAGTTTTCCTCACTGGTGGCCAGGATGGATTGTTGTGGCATACCTCTAGCTGTTCCCCTCCACTCTCCTTTTATCAATTACCTCTTTTCCAGATGTTCCCTCCCTGAATCTTCAAGGCATCTCCAGGTTTAGAGAGTGGAAACTTATCACATCAAAGTGTTTCTTTATACCATGCCACAAAAAGGACTAAGAAATGGAAGTCTCCAGCATTTCTCCTCCTTTTGTCTGCCCACAGGACAGGTTTCTGACTTGGTCTTTGCATAGAACTCTCTCCCACATGCTCTGAGGATGTCACATGTAATTCTAGTAGGTAGGAGATATAAGGGGGCATTTTATTTTATTTTTATTTTAAGATTTTATTTATTTGAGAGAGAGAGAGAGTGAGAAAGAGAAAGAGAGAAAGAGTGAGTGAGAAAGAGAACAAGCAGGGTAGGGTTGAGAGGCAGAGGGAGAAGCAGACTCCCTGCAGAGCAGGGAGCCTGAGGTGCCACTTGATCCCTCCCTGGACCCTAGGATCATGACCTGAGCGGAAGGCAGATGCTCAACCAACAAAAGGTGCTTAAGGGGGCATTTTAAAAGGTATTGTTGGGACTTTAGGGTCCAAAAATTGTGTCTGATGACCTGGACTTTGTTCTTTTAACTAAGGTAAGGCTTAAGGAAAATACTGAAGGACCGAGCTGTACATGGATTATAGCTTCAAAATAATAAATTTGTATTTCCTGTACCTAGACAGCCAGCATTTTCATTTACCCATTTATTCTTTTGCTTTCCTGAACTGAACCTAGAAAAGAGATTTCAACATAAGAATCTAAGAAGGTACTTTTCAACACTGCCTATTTTTCTGTTCAAGGCTACATACGTTCCTGAATATGTGGATGGAGGATAGAAAGTAGCGGGAAGCTGAGTGACTGTTGGAAGCCATGGAAGTTGGAGAAAGAAATGCTGGCTCTTCGTAGTTTTAAAGGGTGTGTCAAGACACCTGTAGGCCTAGGAGGCATTTTGATGACGACGCTTCTACTTTCAGGAGAGCCTGCTTTCCTGACATCTCTTTACATCTGGGTTGAATTTAAAAAATAGAACTCTGTACCTGCTCACTTGATCTTTCCTCAGCAACTGAGGTTCAAATGTGTCCTCCTCAGGTAGTCTCCAGCCTCACAGTAAGTCCTGACTTTGATTGCCAGGAAGAGCAGTAAAGAAAAATTCTGGGCCTAGGTAGAAATCTGTCTTTTTTTTTTTTCAATTTATTTGTCATGCATATAGCTATATGGCTAGAACTCTTGGAATATTTGCCTCAAAATTCCAGTAAAGAACCCAAACGTGGCATATTTGTATGTGTGTATCAAAATCTTTACAAGTACCACTTGGGCTTAATTTAGAACATTCATTTGGAAGCATTTTGAAAAATGCTGCCAGCTATTAGGGTTAGGAATTACAGCCAAGTATGAGAGAAAAAGTAGATTATTTATTTAATTGAATAATTATTGGGCATGTACTCAATAGTAGGATCAATAGTAGAAGCAGTTTTTCAAGAGGAATCTTCAAGGAGTGTTGATGTGGGAGGGCCTCTGATTCTCTGACTGAGAAGTTGGCCTTCAAAAATATAACCATGTTCAACCTACAAACATATGTGTTAATGAGTAGAAAACAGAGGGTGATAGTCTAGAATGAGAAGAGGGCCTACAGAGGAATGGGATTAGGGATAATTCAACACTACTACCATAGTACTGGTGTGGTTTGTTTTTTTTTTTCCCATTTATCATAAATGTTTTCAACAAGTAATTTTTCAGCACTTCTTAAATTCCAGGCACTAAACTAGGTATTAAAGATAAGAAGAATAACATACAGTACCTGCCGTAGGGCACCCACAACTTAGTTATAGCAAGTAAACAAGTGTTACAAGACAACATGCTATATCTACCATGGAATCATGGACAGAAGAAGGAAGAAGCAAATACCTATTACAATCTTAGAAGATCCCGGGTAAACAATGAGGAGGTTGAGATGGCTTCCCAAAGACAGCAGACCCTAAATTGAGACTTGAAGGTTGAGTAGGACCATTTCAGATGGATATCAAAAGGTGAGAGTGGTAGAGGCAAAAGGTATTCCACTTGAAGACAACAGCAGGTAACAGGGTGTGATTTTATTAGCCCTACATATTTTTGAACAAGGAACATCACACACATGTTTGCATATATTTTATTTTCAGATAAAAATATGGATTCTGGTATTTTTCCAGACCACCACTTTCCACACTGTTAAGACTCTTATCATCTCCCTGTTTTCAAAAACAAAGAAATACTAAAATAAAAAAGTGACTACATTAATTGAAGCCATGGCAATTAAAAGCTGAAGATCCAAAGCTCTATTTTTTTTAAAACTAATTCCTATTCCTGAAAGGGCTTACTTGAAAGCTAAAGAATATGTTGTGATTGCATGTCTTCATCTGTATTTTTATTAAAGACACAAGAAAAGGAGACAATTTTCCCAAGTGAAAATGGTTTAAATTTACAATTCACTTTATTATTAAGCATCATGCCCATGCATTTGGCACCCATGGGCTGCTGCAGCCCAGATGTCTCCCCATAGGAATGGAGGGTCCTTGAGGGAGCTACAAGTCTTGCCCCAAAGATCCTGTAGAATAGAAAATGGTAAGACACCTGTCTGTGTGAGGGAAGTCTGAGCTCTTCATCTGCCATGGAATGCAAATTCCCCCAGTTAGAACTCTCAGTAATTGTGAGTTGTGTTCTATAAGGAAGCAAATGTGAACTGAAAGAACACATTAAGAAGTTAATGTCCATGAATACTTTAGATGAATTTTAAAAATCTGGTTAAGATTCAACAGCCATTTTTTTGAGCTATCTACTATGTGTTAGCCTAACAGCCCTCCAGGTCAGTATTGGTATCTTCTTTACACAGATGAAGAGACTGACATTCTGAGACACTAAATTGTCCTATTAAACAGCTACTAAGTAGCAGTGCTTGAAGTTGAACCCAGAATTTCTGGCTGTAAATGCTCTTTGCTCTAAATTCAGCTGTCACTTTGAAACTCAGAAAACAGACTCCTAAAGGAATGGAGTTCATAATTCATAATTTTTGATAAAAGGATTGAGGGAAAGGGAATTTTCAATCTATGAGATACCATCTGGGTAGGCTGATCCAGGTAAGAAGCTGCAGACCTGGGCCTATACCTCCTGGGTGTTATGAAGGGATCAAGGGCAACAGCAGAACATGCTGTCCAGGTGGTTTGTGGAAATGGGTAGGGAAGGTGTTAGGATTGGGGTATTTCACTCCATAAGGGATTCAGCTCCAGGTAAGAGGTGCTGGTAGAACAGGGACTTGACTGAAATGTGCCAGTTGTGCTGGTACATTGCTGCCTGCACTTTTTATTCAAACCTTGGTTCCATAGCAAAGGCAAGAATGTTCACTCTGCAAGGTCGTTGTTGGTGTTCTGGATACTCTTTCAACAAAAATATGAAAAAAAAATATGCAAGGGAAACATTTCCCCCTGAGTTTCTTCTCGAAATTTTATGAGTGGGGGAGAGAAATATGTAAGAGTAGAAAAATGTAAGTAAACAGTACAAATCAAACTAGTAGGCGAGCTTGCATATCCAAAGATTGCATGAAGAAAAAGGAGTTACTTCAGCTTTATGTTATTTTTTTCTGAATGTCTGTTTTTGTTCTTAATGTTTTCAAGTCAGAGGCTTATAAACTTGCCAATTCCCAAGAAATGGCTTAGGTGGGTTGCACTTTTTTTTTTCCCCCTAGCTTCAGTCATTTGTTTCTCTCTGTTTAAAACAGCATAACCTATTTGATCTTCAATTTCTGTGGTTTGAAATTTCCATCGCTATCCTGGATCCTTTAGTCATCATTGAACATGATTAGCTGCTTGTTTCTTACGACTTAAAAATGTTGCATTCACATTGTGAAGTACAGACCTACTAACCCTGCCATTGTATATTCAACCATTCATTTTTTCTTTCCTTATCTGCAAATATGTAAGGCCAACTTGCAACAGAAAATGTGTTCTTCGCAGACTGTTTCCAACCGCAGTACCAGTGACATAGCTCTTCAAAAGTTGTGTTGATAACTGAAAAGACTTTCCAGGAAGCAAAATGCTCTTCTAATAAATGCAGTGCCTCTTGGTTCAAACTAGTATATCAGAATGTACAAACACAATTGCAAAGAGTGATAATGCAGGGGATGTCAAAGATTGAAGCCACCTAGATGTAAGACTAGTTTAGATTGTGGCAAGATAAAGAGCTCACCTCATCTGAAACAGGCAGCCGCCACCGAGCTCCAATGGATCGTTTCTATGAGAAAACAATGGTCTAATATTGTTAGATCTTATTTTACAAGAGAAGCTCACAGTTTGAATTTTTATGTGTAATCTTTACTGTTGGCCAACTATCCTAACAATTTTAAAATCACTCAATTGCTGCTCAGCAGCAAGATTACAACCTCTGTGGTAGATGTAGAATAAAAGAGAGAAGCCATGCTCAGATAGCTCCATTCATTGCAAAATGACTACCATGTATGTAGTTTAGGGCCTTGTTACTTAAAGTGTGGTCCGTTGACCAGCAGTGTCCATATCACATGGGGATGTACTAGAATTCAGAATATATGCCCTACCCCAGACCTACTGATTCTCCATTTTAACAAGATCCCTCAGTGATTGGTCTGTACATCAGAATTGGAGAAGCACTGGTATCTGAATAATATATTATTCAGATATATTATATTATAATATATTATATGTCCATATATAATATAATATATGTCCTTAGTGTAAGGACATCCCTGATACTCTGGAGGGGAGCTTCACCGTGGTATGCCTACCCTGGGAGGCACCAAAGGAGGCTTTATCTCTAGGAGCTGCAGGTTATAAAGCAGCTGAAGGCTATGATTCATTTACAGCCTTCTCTCTCTCCACTCTTGCTTGTTCCTCTTTGCACATTCTTGGTCTTCCCAGGTGTGGTCAATGAACACATTGCTGTTGCCCAACATAGACCTCTCAGATATCCAAGCCAACAGCAAAAACCACATGAAGGGCTTTAGGAATTTCCTAAATTTTCACTCTAGAATTATCTCTCCTTCCTTTTCTTCTGCCTACTACACATTCCCCTCCTCACCATCTCCCCCTTGATCATCATTTTGCTTACTTTTTTGTTTGTTTGATCTTTTTGTTTTGTTTTGCCTCAGCCTTCATTACCATTTGAACTGGCAACCCCATTATGAACTGATTTCCTAATTTCCATCTTGTACTCCCTTAGGATGCTTTTTCTGAGTGTTCTTCCTGCTCTTGATTCTTACAACTTCATAATAAGAGAGACTTGCCTGAGTTCTGCACAGGCTCCCAAGCCAATGGTGGTCACACTTTTCTACTTGTCAGGAGTCTGGAATGATACTTAAATCTCCTCTTTGATATGAACAGATAATTAACAGATAATACTTAATGAGAAATTAAGTATGTGTCTTTTTCTTAGGTGGGGAGAGAAGCAGAGGGGGAAGGAGAGAGAGAGAATCTTAAGTAGGCTTCATGCCCAATGTGGAGCCCAATATGGGGCTTGATCTCACAACCCTGAGATCATGACCTGAGCCAAAATCAAGAGTCGGATGCTTAACTGACTAAGCCACTCAGGCACCCCAAATATGTGTCTTTTCTAAAAAAAAATATTGACAATTGCATCTTGAAGAAAAAATACCATTCCTCTTTGAAAATAGCTCAAGTAAGCACGTATGTGAAATCCAGCCAAGCTGCTATGGATTGTGGTGACCTGATATATAGGAAGAAAGAAAATAACTTACTCTTTTGGGCATAAACCTATCATATTTTGAAAGTGCATTTAAGATACCCTCTTTGACCAACAATATCCTTATAAGGTGTATCCTGCCAAACAACTTTTTGATGTCATGCCTTCCCCAGTTTTTCTATGACAGTGACAAGACCAGTCTATACTCCCACACTGCAAGACCAAGTTGCAGTGTGAGTGTCCTTGATTGTGACGATTCTGGTTACTCTGACCAGGGATTTCTCATTCCTGTCCTGGTCCTCTTAACACTTCTCACCTCTACTCTCACCATCCCTTTTATTTGATAAATAACTACTCAGACCTATATGTAAATGCTCTAGAGATTTTTAGGATTGCTAAGACCAAAATGTACCCTGCTCTCATCCAAGCAGGAAAGATAAACATTAAACAGACAATTACACAGTTAATCAATTAATTCTATGGTCATAAGGAAATATAGCCATTATAAAAACTTCTACTCAGCAGATCTGACTTTTGCAGGAGGGTCCAGAATAGTTTCCTTGAATGAGTTATGTTTGAGGACTGTTTAAAAGTTGTTGTCAGGGAAAATAAAAACCATAAGGGGGTACTCCATTTTTCTAAGGTTAATGACAGTGGGACACCATTATCTGAAGGGGAAAGGGATGAAGTGGTAGTAGAACCTAAAAAGAAATCTGTGTGGATAGGACCAAATGAATGGAGCTGTGACCTTTGACTGAAAGACAATGGGAGCCCATATAGGTCCTGAAGAGAGGGAACTGACATAATAAAAAATAAATACATCAACCTTACTCTTATCACCCACTCTGTTCTCCTGGCAGTGTTCTTTCAGCTGCATTGGTTAAATCTAGCCAAAAGCCAGAGACTAAGGAAGCCCACTGAAGGAGCCCATTCAAGTCAGCCTCATGGGACACAGAGTAGGATGAAAAGGATGCAGAATGGATCTGAAAAAGAATAACCACCCACAAATATTTTGGTCTTTAACCTAAGGGCAATTGGGAGGTCATGAAAAGGTTTTGAGCATGGAGATAAATGATCAGATTTGTGTTTTTAAATGATTCTGGCTATACATTGGCAGGAAGGGATGGGATATAGGGATACCATTGCAGCAGACGTAGGCATATTCAGAGGAGATGTAGTGTTAGCCTGGACTAGATAGTGGTTGTATTTGAAATGAATTCAAGAGGTAAAATGGCAGTCTAGTGATAGATTGCATAGGGAGAAGAGCACATTCATTTAGAGATGTGTCCAGAATGACCTTGAGTTTTCTGGGTGGGAGTTGGTGCCTTAGCTAAGAAAAGATCACTAGAGTAACATCTGGGTTCTGGATTAGATCCTATGTTTAGGCTCAGAACTAGGGAGTCTGAGGTACCTATGGGTCTCCTAGAAGTGAGAATAGGAACCTTAGTATTGGATACGGTAAAGAAGCTGCTAGACATCATGTTTAGTGTTATCTGAGAAAGCAAAATGAATTGTTCTCCAGTCTTGAGGAGTTAAATAAGTTTTGTGAATACTTCCTCCTATCTTCTGAGGAGTTTGAGGTATTTGACACAGAAAGGGATAACTTCATCTCACTCTAACCCCAAACCAAGGATTTATGAAGAAACTACTGTCAAGTTAGGAAAGGAGTCCTGGTTAATAAAATCAGTTACTGGCATCATATTTTAGACCCTGTCAAACTTATCTTTACTTTTACTTTGATAACTGACTAAATTCTAGAAAATGTTGTCAATTACAGAGTTTCTCATCTTCTCTCTTGATCTTTGCTTTTTTTTCTTGGATTTTTATAAAATCACAAAATTTTAGAGTTTGAAATCACCTTAAAATCATTTAGCTTCATTCTCCCCAGTTCACTCCCTCAGTATACCTGTATCTTTTTAATAGAATAAACCAGCATCTTTTTTTTTAAGATTTTATTTATTTATTTGACAGAGAGAGATCACAAGTAGGCAGAGAGGCAGGCAGAGAGAGAGGAGGAAGCAGGCTCCCTGGTGAGCAGAGATCCCAATGTGGGACTTGATCCCAGGACCCTGAGATCATGACCTGAGCCGAAGGCAGAGGCTTAACCCACTGAGCCACTCAGGCACCCCCCAGCATCCTTTTTATAGAACACTTAAGCATTGCTTAAATCCCTCCAGGGAAGGAAACTAACAACCTCCAATAGTGCATTTCCAACTCATTCTTTGGACATTTTTTCAATAGGCTGATCTGACTCTGTAATGTTCAGTACTTCCTTTTTTCCCCCTGGCTTTCTGGAGGAACACAGATTAAATCCTCTTTCTCTCTTCCTTCTGAGCCCTTTCCAGTTTTATACTCTGGGTGTCATGTCATGTGTTGGTTTTCTGTCAGATACCAAACCCAGCTCAATACCTCTTGCCCATTTAACATGTTTCTAATCCTTTAGTTTCATAGGAGGCATTTTCCAGATAGTTGTTTTGAATAAGAAACTTTCTTCTGATATCTGTCTGATGTTGAATATAGTGGAATTAGTATATTTCGAGGTGTGGCTCTTTTTTGGACTGTTGATTTAAGCTCAGGTCATGATCTCAGGGTCATGGGATCTATGGGCCCCGTACTCAGCAGGGAGTTTTCTTGAGGATTCTCTCTCCCTCCCTTTCCTCTGTCCCTCCTCCTGCTTGTGTACACACCTACTCTCTGACTCTCTCTCTCAAATAAATAAATAAATATTTTAAAAAATAGATACTTACATTGATCCAGGTCTCTTTTACCTCCATTACTTATTTTGCCATAGATCTGTCTTCTATTATGTTCTCTTGTCATTCCATCAGGTCTTGGGAATTTTGTAATATCTGTTTGAATATTTTTGTTTATGGGTGACTAAACCAATTAAGCTATTTGTGACTTCCTGGCAAACTTGTCTTCACCATCTTGGTTCCTTGACTACTTTCTTCAGGGAGACCTGAGATTGGGATGTGGTGGTATCAGAAAAAGTAATATCTTTGGTTTGTTTGGGTTTTTTTTTTGATGCCACCTTTTAATGAGGTATAATTAACATACAATATCATATTAGCTTTATTATAACATAATGATTCAATATTTGCATATGTTATAAAATTATTACAAGAAATCCACTTAACACTCACTGCCATACGTGGCTACCAACTTTTTCTTGTGATGAAACTTTTAAAATCTTCTCAGCAACTTTCAAATATGCACTACAGTATCATTAACTATATTTACCATGAAGGTGATCTCTTTGATGTGTGCCATGCCAACCACACTAGATCAAGTATAAGAATCATTTAGAAGGTAATCTCTTTCCAATCAGGTCACATCAACTTTCTATAATGAAATTAGGTGAAAACATATGTTACTATGTTGAAAACAACTTATTAAAGTCTTCTTTTGAAATCTCTGAATCTAAGCCTTTCTCAATTCACTGGTTCTCTGAGAGAGATGTTAATGCTAAATGGCCTTTTGTGTTTCCCAACAGAAGTGATAGCTGGAAGAACTAAGAAACCCCTTGGATCATTCAACAGTGATCCTCTGGTAATAGCATAAGAAGATGACTATTATTATGCTCACTTTATGGACAAGGAAACTGAGGAAATGATGAGGTAGTAACTTGCTTATGGTCAAAGAGCTAGAAATTGCCAGAGGCACTTGCCATGCTAGATTTTAACAGTCTGTTTTTTCTCTACATACCTAAACAGACTGCTCATTACCTACCCCTCCCATTTTATGCCCAGAACCCTACCAGGATCTGGGCATATAATAGGCACTCAATTAAAAATATATTGTGTGGCTGATTAAATAACTTTGATTCCTTCTTCTACCTCTGAACCTCCTTTTTATAAAGAAGGCACTTATTCCTTCTGTGTTGTATCCTTAAAGATAAAACCACACTTGATAATAGCATGTGCTTCCTTCTCCAGAGGAATAGAGTTGTTAAGAAATGAAATCATTAACTATTGGCCAATTCACCTGGCCTTCATCTACTGATGGTTTACTCCACTGGTTTCTGTCTTACAGCTGAATTCAATGTCTGTTCAACTCAAATCACATGGGGACATGAAGAACTGTCTACATTTCAGTTCAATGCCCTATAGTGTAAAACCGGTCCATATGTCAAGAGAATGGGGTTAGTAGATAAGAAGTAAGGACATGGATGAAGAGTAAGTTATATTAATCATCTGGTGTTGTGTAGGCCAGATGAGTGGGTGATTGTCAAACCATAGAGTAGTAAGCCGGGCCCCATGTACATCTAGTCCTAGAACCTGGTCAGTTCATATGCCAGGGATACTTGGGATTAATAAGATTTAACAAACCAAATACCCTTCTTTAGCAGATGCTTGTGTTGCTGGGGTAGTCTTATAGGAGTAGTGATCTCAAAGCTCGGGATCTATAAAGGAATAACTGCTTTATGGTACTAAATATTTTATTATGTTAGTGTAGTACTCTAAAGCATTTTGTTGATTTCTTCTATATTTGACTAGTGGGTAAATTCTGTTATTAGAAGAAAAGCCCATAAGAACAGTCTATTTGCTCTGAAAAGTGATTTGAAATGTTACAAAAGAAGTTCACTTTACAACTACAAGGGAATTTCAAGTAATGTTGTATTACATTCATCCTAAGCAAAACAGGGCATTTGAAACTCTCCATTATAGATCAAAAATTTTTGAAAATATATTGACGTGGTTGAAAAAGAAGAATTGGGTCAATGAATTTGTATTTGATTTTCGTCACTCATAAGATAAGTTGTTCATTCTACCTTGTCATCCGTAATGATAATATATCTTAAGACCATCAAACAGTAAATAGTATAACATCTTAATTTGAGCTAAATATGTTTTAAGCATTTACATTATTTATGAGCTTCCTACTTGCTGAAAAATTGATCTGATTAGGGAAAACCCAAAGAGTTGCATTTTCTTGTTATTTACATTTTATTACAACCAGCAGTTGGCTTTAGGATTCCAAATGGTAGAACTGAAGAATATAAACATGCTTTAGGGAATATGAAAAGGGATGGGAATTTTTCTGGGACTAAATTATCAAGTTATATTCAAATCGCTGGTTTTATTCACTTTGCTAAAATTCTAGGCAGCAGAGAATCTGTGAAAACTGCCAATTATGCCAGATCTCTTTAGGAAAAAACTGGCATTCCTGTCATGGCTTGCTACAAGCCAGGTTCAGTATAATTTTGACCAAGCCATTAACCTAGATGTGTCATGGTTTCTATATTTTAGGATAGGTATTCTGGGTTAAATATTTTTTTCCCCTGACCTAAACGACTTATTCCAACCTGTGTTTCAGTTTTACACTTGAGGAAAAATGGCAGAAGAAAAGCTTTAAGGTGGTAGATAGGCTCTAAGCATTTTGTGGTAGTCTTCATGTGTGAAAGAATAATGGACCTTGATTTTATCCACCTTCTAGGAAGAGTAAGAGCAAATGAGGTAACAATCATACATACGTTTTTAAAGTGAAAAGTAGTAGCTGCTCAGGAGTCCCTGGGGCTAAGCAAACTTGGAACTCAAGCTGAGAAGTATAGAAGACTGAAGAAAAAATGTTTACTAATAATGAGGAAATATAGACTTGCAAGTTGTAGAAGAGCTCACTAACCAAATTATTTCATTAATTTTCTACTTATTTAAATTATATCTGTGTGTATGTATCCAAATTTAATAGAAACACTGCAGAAATAAAGAAGTGACATTTAGAGGGAAAAAAAGAAAAGTAGTAATCAAGGGGCCACATGTATAGGGAAGCAAGCACCATTCTTGCTGCTTTAGCACAGATGAATTTCATACTTTGAGATATTTTGTTCAAACTTCTTTTTATTAATAAAACCATTATATGTATATATGTACACACACACACACACAAACATATACAATTTATACTGCCATCAAAGACTCTTAATTGTTATACTTCATTCCAAAGCAAAGAAACCTGTTGTTTGGTTTAATCAGCACAAAACTGCTTTTAATAAACATGCAGTTTCTGCTAGGATTTTTAAAAATATTTAAAAATAAAAGCTTGAGGATTCTCTCACCATTTTTGAAAACTTGGTAGTAAGGACTTTGCAGTTACCAGCCTCAGATAAGGCCAAAACAATCATCCAGCTCTTTTCTTCTGATAGGGAAAGGGGAGGGGGGGGTCTCTGTACCTAGGAAAAAAGTCTCTGTAGAACTGCAGATCACAGGCATATCAAAAGTCTGCTAAATTTTATATTGTAGTGGGGTAAGACATCCTTTTACTCCCTGGCCCCCACCCTATTTTCATTTTCTTCTACAAGGAGTTCCAAATTGCAGCCGAGAAGTAATAACACCTTGAATCCTCATATGCTGTCCATTAGTCTTCATCTTTAATCCATGAATAGCAGGAAAACCAAGTCACTAAGCAAAAGGTATTAGGTGCTTTCTAAATGTGGACCTGTAACCTAACTGCATCTCAGGCAAGCTCCACTGATGAATTCAAAGTGTTGCCATATTAAGGAGTGTACCATCCAAACCAGAACACACGCCAATGGCTGAGGCCAGATGGTTCTCATTTAGAGTCTCCTACTCAAAGTATAGCCTGGGACTAGCAACAATGGCACCACCTGGGAGCTCATTAAAAATTCAGAATCTCAGGGCTTACTCCAGATCTGCTGATTCCCCAGGTCTGGACATTAGGGGTAAGATGTTATTGAGAACACTTGTTCTAGATCCTGGCTGCATACCAGAACAGTGGAAGAACTTTTAAAAAATTCTGGTGCATGGGTTCCATCTGCAGATACTCTGATATATTTGGTCTGGGATGTAGCCTGGGCATGATAATTTTCAGAACTCTGTGTGGTTCTAATATGCAGCAAAATTTGAGGACCACTGAATTAGACTTTCTAACAATACATAGGGGAAGAATTCATCATATTGAGTTACCCAGCTTTCACTGTCCATACCTGATGTGTTACCACCCACTTGTTTTGCTGGCCTATGGTGACTATCCCTGTTCCTCCTCCTACTACCACAACTCAGATATGACCCCATCTGCCTTTCAAGAAAGATTCATCTCCAGTCCCTCCTTCCCCCAGACCATGTTCTACCTTCCCCGCTTTGAAACCCATATCATTTTGCCTTTAGCTTTTTTATTGAAACTACAGCTTTTCACATAGTAGTACAGTCATTTATACACATGACTTATCCTTTCTCCTAAGCTGTGAGCTCCTAGAGGACAGAAGCCACGTCTGATTCATCTTTGTAACTCTTAGGACCTAGCGAGGCTGGCTGAAGTGTGCATAGGAATGGAGGTGGGAACCGAGAGGACAAAAGAGAGAACAGCTCAGATATGCTATCTTCAAATTAGTTGGCAAGATGGGGAAACAAAGAATATATGGCTGGAATTTAAGACCTCAAGGAAATAAAGGAAAGAGCTTTATAAACCATATCAAGGGATGAACGATGGGGATACAAACCGATAGCGGGATGGAGGCAAAAGAGCAGTGATTACAACTAGTGACCACTAAGCATGGTTTTCTGAAAGAAGAAGACAGAGAAGTAGAGAATAGGGTAAAATTGAGGGAGCAGGAGAGAAGTGAGGAACTCAAGTTACTTAGAGAATTTTAGGGGCCACACATCCCAGGATCCTGGTGCAGGCTATCATTGAGTGGGTGTAGCTAAATTGCACTTCCTTCATTGTTCCTTTCAGTCTTCTCAGAAGTGATTCCCTTTCATGCCTAAATGAGCCAGCATACTCCCAGATAGTGGATATGAGTAGACACACAATGAAGATGCCTGGTTAAGTTCTTATCTGTGTTTGGTTAATTTTTTAGTAGATCTCTACCTCTTAGTGCATGTCAACATTGCAATTTATGCCCATTCCATATTCATGCTTGGAATTTATATCATATTTTCTCCAATAACCTTGAATACTTTATAGGAGAGGGGATTATATCTCTGCAGACAATTGCGTAAGTTGCTATAGAGGCAGGAGAGTGAGGGCTCCAGGGAAGGTCCAGTAAGGTGGCAAGTTAACACACAGATGGGCACTGGAGTATTTAGGAAATGTACTCACTTAATTTTCTTCCAAGGGACCCATAGTCTTAGAGTCTTAGAACCCAGTGATGGATAAAGAACAGTGTATTGAATCACAGCCTCCTCTCTGCCGCCTTTCCATTATTGAAAAAATGTGGTAGCCAGTTCAGGCTCGCAGGAACCAGATATAGAACTGACTTCAAGGAGAAATCGTGGAAGGCATGGTGCTTTCCATACCCTTTTACAGCCTAATTAAATGCTTGAAAGAAAGGTCTCCTGGGCTACTCATAACCCTTAAAGAGCTAGTCCCAATATAATATGTCAAAGGCATTCTACCAGGAATAAAGAATATAGTAATTTGCTTCTTAAATTTGTGAAGCCAAGGCAAAGCATCTTAAATTTTCCACTTAGTGTCTAATAGTAAAAAGTAGAAAGGAACATGTATTTAAATTTCATTTCTATGACTTGTTGGGTTTCTTTGTTTATAAAATAAGAATCCTCATGGCTGCCCAACTGGTGTGTGTGTGTGTGTGTGTGTGTGTGTGTAGATTTAAAAATATATAAAATGTAGTAACATGGGGCCTGGCACAGGGCAGGTACAAATGTTCAGTTTTTTTCTCTCTTTCTTGCTTTTATTCCTATCCCAGTCTTCTTAGAGTCTTAGGGCCAAAGAGCGTACTACTTAATGCTAGATAGGTGACTTGAGAAAAATCAAGTTTCCATGGGGTGGCAACTGTGGGAATTTCGTTGTTCTGGTGATGACTGTTGCAAACAAAGTTTTTGAGTCGTCAAATATCCTAATACAGAATTTCCCAACCTCAACACACACAGGCATTTATGCCCCTGTCAATGAACCCTCCCCCCATTGTTCTCCTTCCTCCTACGCCCATCCCATTACCTAATCAGCCTCTGCTTTCCACTTAGGGACAGAAAAACTGAATGCAACCTTCCCCTTTCTCTAAAACCTGTCTCCCTCCAACCCTTTCAAAGAAGAGAGGATTGGGGCAGGTTCTTTTAACATGCCCGCAAGCCACCCAAGTGACTCCTTCATCCTCTTCTTTCCCCCAACCTTCAATGAAACAGAAGGAACAAAGTCTTAAGATTGGTTGGAAAAGTAGAATGGGCCAAGGGGGCCATATGCCATTGTGAGATATGAGTACCCGCTTCAGTAAAACAGAGCCTCAGGTTTCATAGACTCCTTGAGGAAAACCAGGGGTGGAGTCACAGCCTAGTCAGGAAGGCCTTTTCCCCTCATCTCTACAGTGAGTGGCAGATGGCAGATGATTCCCTGGGTTGCCAAACGAAGGGTTTCATTTTGTCCATTGAATTTTGTACTGACTGAAGAACAAACCACTTTCAGTGGGAGAGGTTTTGCATTCTAGAAAAAAAAAAATCACTAGTTGGGACATCCCATGTATTGATGAAACACTGCTGGCAGTTTCCTTACTCGAATGTATATTTCAGGTTCAGCATATAAGCCACCTTCCTCTCAAACCCTGTCCTGAGTCCCCAGGTAAAGAAAATTTATTTGTGAACTCAGTGCACTTTATCTTCACTTCTTCCAGGTACCTCCAGGACACTTAGTGCTTGCTTTTCCTTCCTTTCTTCCTTCCTCCCTCCCTCCCTCCCTCCCTTCCTTCCTTTCTCTCTCTCTTTCTTTCTTTAAAAAAGATTTTATTTATTTATTTGAGAGAGAGAGAGAAAGTTACTGACAGAGATAGTGAGAGAGAGCACAAGTGGGGAGGAGAGGGAGAAGCATGCCAACATTTCGAACTTGTGATTTCTTCCATAAAATAAAGTTCCCCTTTAATATTCCCCAACTGGAGAAGTGTGCACATGTGCAGTCTATAATTATCTCCATAAGATTAGTCACAATACTAATAATTAATTAAAAATTAGCTATTAAATGTCTGGTTCCCCCAACAAAATGTAAGCTCCCTCAGAGGAGGAATTATATCTTTGGGTAATCTTTGGTTTCATAAACAAGTCAATGAGCAAATTAATGAATGCATGAGTGAATGAATAAATGAATTCAGCTAGAAGACCTTCCCAACCCCATCCAGCCCAGCATTAAGAAATTATTAATTCTCTCATAGAAACAGAACTTGTGGAAGGCATGGTGTTTTCCATACCCTTTTACAGCCTAATTAATGCTTGAAAGGAAGGTCTCCTGGGCCACTCATAACCCTTAAAGAGCTAGTCCCAATATAATATGTCAAAGGCATTCTACCAGGAATAAAGAATATAGTGGTTGCTAGGGGCAGGGAATGGGACAGGAGATGTGAATGAAGATGATGAAAAGGTACAAACTTCCAGTTATAAGATGCGTAAGTTCTAGGGATGTAATGCACAGCATGATGACTATAGTTGATAATACTATCTTGAATATTTGAAAGTTGCTTGCTGAGAGAGTAGATCTTAAAATTGCTCACCATACACAAAAATGTAACTGTGAGGTGACAGATATGTTATTGAACTTTTTTTGGTAATCATTTTGCAATATATACATGTATTAAATCATGGCATTATGTACCTTGAACTTATACACTGTTATATGTCAATAAAGCTCAAAATTTTAAAAAAAGAATTTATGAATTCTCCAGTGAGGTATTACTCTTGAATGCATGCTCCAGAAAAAAAAAGAAAGAAAAAAAATATGAGATATAAACTATCAATAAAATGTGAACAAATACATAGGGAAAGATATTTATCTAAAAGAAAATATTTAGGTATAGAATTCAGAAATCTGTATGTACATTATAACCCTCATATTGCTTCCAGAGCCTGTAGGTTCTCCATTTTCCCACTGCAGAATGAGCTTCATAGAGTGGCCTGTCTCACATGATTTCACAGGCAGGGATGTGGCTCTTGCAACAGTTAAAGGGACTGGCCCACACAGCTGTATTTCCAAACTGACAACTCCCCTAACTTATCCCTAACAATTCAAAAAACTACCTTTCTAGTAGGTCTATTCATTGCTTGATCAAGACTACTTTTTAAAAAAAGAAGTAGGTATATTCTTTCTTAAAAATACTGATAGAGATTAAGATGGCATACTTAGAAATCATCCAAGCAATTGAACATTTTGGAACTCTTTTTTTCCTTTTTTTAAAAAATTCAAGTTAGTTAACATGCAATTTAATATTAGTTTCAGGTGTAAATATGGTGATTCAACACTTCAATACAATATCCTATGCTTATCCCATGTGTCCTCTTTCATATCCATCACCTATTTAACCCATGACCCCACCCACCTCTCCTCTGCTAACCATAAGCTTGTTCTCTATAGTTGAGAGTTGGCTTCTAGGTTTGTCTTTATCTTCTTTTTTCTTTGTTTCAAGTTTTTATTTAAATTCTAGTTAGTTAACCTATGGTGTAATATAGGTTTGGGGAGTAGAATTTAGTGATTCACCACTTAATGGAATACCCAGTGCTCATCACAACAATTGCCTTCCTTAATACTCAACACCCATTTAGCCCATCAGTTGCCCAACTCCCCTCCAGGAACGTTCAACTACATGGCTAACTAATCTTTCACAAAGCAAGAAGTAATACCCAAAGGAAAAATGATAGTCTCTTCAACAAATGGTGTTGGGAAAACTGGACAGCAACATGGCAAAAGAATGAAACTGGACCACTTTCTTATACTATACAGAAAGTAAATTTAAAATGGATGAAAGACCTAAATGTGAGATTGGAAATCATCAAAATCCTTGAGGATAACACAGGCAGTAATGTCTTACACATCAGGTGTAGTAACACCTTACTAGACATGTCTGTGGAGGCAAGAGAAACAAAAAGCAAAAATGAACTATTGGGGCTTCGTCAAGATGAAAAGCCTCTGCTTTCTATGAAGGAAATAATCAACAAAACTAATATGCAACCCATGGAATGAGAAGAAGATATTTGCAAATGACATATCTGATACAGGATTAGTATCCAAAATCTATAAGGAACTTACCAAACTCAACACCCAAAAAACAAATAATCCAGTTAAGAAATGGACAGATGACATGAGTAGACATTTTTCCAAAGAAGACATCCAGATGGCTAACAGACACATGAAAAGATCTTCAACATCACTTATCATCACGGAAATATGAGTAAAAACTATGATGAGATATCCCTTCACACAAGTCTGAGTAGCTAAAATTAACAACACAGGAAACAACAGATGTTGGCGAGGATGCAGAGAATGGGGAACCCTCTTATACTCTTGGTGGACATGCAAACTGGTGAAGCCACTCTGGAAAACAGTATGGAGGTTCCTCAAAAAATTAAAAATAAAACTACTATGACCTAGCAGTTACACTACTAGGTATTTACCCAAAGTATACAAAAATACTGATTCAGGGGCACCTGGGTGGCTCAGTGCTCTGCCTTTGGCTCAGGTTGTGATCTCAGGGTCCTGGGATCGAGCCCCGCATTGGGCTCTCTGCACAGCAGGGAGCCTGCTTCCCCCTCTCTCTCTGCCTGCCTTTCTGTCTACTTGTGATCTCTCTCTGTCAAATAAATAAATAAAATCTTTTAAAAAATATTGATTCAAAGGGACACATGCACCCCAATGTTTATAGCAACAGTTTAAACAATAGCCAAATTATGAAAGAGCCCAAATGTCTGACTAATGAATGAATAAAATAGAGGTGGTGTGTGTACATGTGTGTATACACAATGGAATATTATTCAGCTATTAAAAAGAAATGATATCTTGCCATTTGCAATGATGTGGATGGAGCTAAAATATATTATTATACTAAGTGAAATAAGTTAGAGAAAAACAAATACTGTATGATTTCACTCATGTGGAAATTAAGAAAAACATAAGGGAAGGAAGAAAAAAAGGGAGGCACATGGAACTTTTTTCACAAGTCTTTAGGTTTGGAGATTTAATAGTTTAAAATACGCTCATGAAATTTAAAATAAGTTCATGTATCTAGACACTTAATAAAGTGAGTGTGTAGAGTATTGTGTTGGTCATTTCCCCAAATCCTGTTTTACCCAGTGCTTTCTATTAGCATCAGTGACATGACTGCCATCATGTAATACTCTACTCTTTGAGAGTAGGTTATGGATTTCTACTTTTGTATCCTCCGTAGCACAAGGACTTTGCTTTCCAAAAAATAGGCCTTGAGTGGTTATTTGTCAAAATCAATGTAATCAACAGTTCTGTTGATGGGGCAGTTCTGCTTCTACCCAGGCTGTCACTTACCCCTGAAGGACATCTTTTTCAGGTTCATCATATTCACAGCATTGCATGCATTGAACTTCACCAGATTCCCTATCCCCATCAAACCACATCTCCCTGTATCCTGAGCATCTAAAATACTTTCTGTGAAGTGCTGATAGACTGTACCACTCTGAGAATATGATAATTGCTAATGGTTTCAGTTTTTTTAGCTTCCCAATTAACATAGTTATAACTAGTTTTTATTAATAATAATGTAGCAACAATGACAAGAGCTACCATTTATAAAGAAGGGTATGGCACATGGTATAGACACACTAATTATTGGATTATTATAATTACCAGTGATGATGACCATTGTTATTAGTATTGAGCTTGCAATGAACTGGACATTTTTTCCTCCTTTTTTGGTAATATCTCAAGTAAGCCATTGGAATTACAGTTATTTTATGTCCAGGAGTTGATTTGAAGTAAATAAATGAATTGTGGTTAGGCGTGTGTGTATGTTGTGTGTGTGTGTGTGTGTGTGTACATTCATGTGTGTTTCTCCTGATTTCAAAGCAACTCAAAAGCTTTATAGAGTTGGTGGTTAAGGATGTAGGCTTTAGCATCCAGCTCTCTAGGTTCAAATCCAGCTCTCTCATAAGCTAATTTCTCTTACCTTAGTCAAGTTATCTAATGTCTCTGAGTCCTAATTTTCTCATATGTAAAAAGGAATAATTATAGAATCTAATTTGTAGAATTTAAAGATTAAGTGACAATAAATATCTATTGTGTTACATAATAGCATTTGGTAATGTGTGTTGTTATTTATTTTTTATTATTATTATTTTTTAAAAGAACTGGAAGAATGTAGAAAAGCAAAAAGAAAAGTAGTCACATTTAATTTCGTTATTTAACCACTATTAACATTCTAGATTATATACCTCTGGTATTTTCCTGTTTTATGCATGCCTAAGCATGTCCAATTTTTATAAAATTAGAAATTATTATTTGTTACCACTTTATAATTTGCTTCATCAGTTTACTTTTCTGTGTCTAATATAAAATCCTATATATAGTAGTATTAATTGCATATTAGTCCATATATGTGTGTTTTGTAATTTATTCACTGGATATTTAGATTTCTTTGAATTTTTCACTCTTATAAACAAGAGAAATCTGATATAATTTGAATACACACCTTTGGTACATATTTGATTAATTTTTGGCATAAGTTTATAGGCAACCATTTAATAAGCCATAGATATTTGAAAATTGATACTTTAGTTAAGGCTTTAATTTAATTTCCATCAATAGTATATGAGACTTCTAGTATCTATATAATCTTCCCAAGCCTAGATAGTATATATGCATTTTTTTTTTTACCTAATTTAATGGCTTCTGTGCAATATGGGAAAAGTCATTTTAATTCTAAGCCTAGATTCCCAGCCTGTAAAATTAATAAGTATAACATTCAGAAATACAGTCACAGGTCACAAAGTTTATATTGATTCTGGAGCCTGTTGATGCTCAATATTTGAAGCCTAACTCAAATGAGAAAGAGCTGTGGCAAACTTGGGTTAGTACTCAAAGAGGCTGAAGGGATGACTGTCGGAGAGCATTCCTGTCAATGTTTTAACTGCCCAGATTGTCTCAGTGTTGACCCCATTTGCAGATTCCAGTTCAGAGCCTGATACAATTAACAGATATAAATCAAATTTATGGTAATTTTTATTGTTATCTGTCGGGTAAAATGTATAGTTAATAAGGGCAGGAATCTTTGTTTTCTTCACTGATGTATTTTAAGCACTTAGCACAGAGCTTGAAACAGAGTAGGGATTAAATTATAAATGTCTATTGAATGAACAAATATACGGAATGAAGCTACCCTGCTCCTGTCAACAGGCTGTATGACCTAGTAACTGTCAGACTACCCTTCCCAGCATTAGTGTGAGTAAACTGCCATGATTGAGACCTCTTGGACTTGCCTCTTCCAACAACCATTGTTGTGTCCCATGACAAAACCTTTCTCAGATATGTTAATACCTTTAGCCTAGTTAAGATTCAGCCTTCTCACTATAGTCCACATTCTTCATAGTAATGCTGGCCCTCTCTGATCAAACCCATTATGGCTTAATAATTACAAATCAGAGGGTAGTATTATTTCCAAGTTCTTAGGGATACTCCATTGTTGTGCCTTTGTACAACCTAGAACCACCACCTAATAGGATAGCTGTGAATATATTATATGGGACAATATATAATATAAAATATGGAACTATTCATCTAGGCCATATTATGTGGTGGTTAAAAGCCTGGGCTAAGGAGCCAGTTCCCCACAGTTCAGATCTGGTTTTGCAACTTAATAGCTGTATCATCTTGTGCTCGTTACCTGATGACACCGTGTTCAGTTTTCTCATCTATAAAATGCAAATACTGCCTTCCTTATAGGATTAATATGTGGATTAAATTAGTTAAAGCATGTAAAGAAATATAAATAGTAAGTACATATTACCTATTTTGATAAATATTATTAGCAGTAATAATAACCCCATTGAGAATGTACTTACGTGTCAGAAACCAAATGTACATTATCTCTGATAATCCTTAAAACAATTCTATGGGCTAGCTATTATTGTTATCACTATTCCATTAATAAGGATATTGAGGTTCAGAAAGTTTTAGTAATGTTCTAAAACCACATAGCTGGTGAGTGGTAGAACCTAGATTTAAATGTAGATGTGTCCAGAATATTTTCTCATGGAGAAATTTTTTTAACAGAATCTGAAGCATCTGCATTTTCACTGACATTATCATTTCTAATATCTGTTTTCTAGCCTTTTTAGCCATGCTCACAACTTAGAACATTTTTAAAGAAATTAATTTTCAAAGCATGTGAATATTTAACCATCCATCTATTGGTCTGAGGATCTACAATTTCTAAAGACTCTCAGAGTCGCTAATAGTGATTTTACTATGGTCCAGTTCACCAATCTCTGTATTTCCTCTACTAGGATTTTGGCAACAATCATTCAGTTAAATAAATACAATTTAAAAGCTATAGGGTGGCAAATGATGACCAAGACAGACAAGTATGTTCCATGGTGTGAGTTTGGTAAGCTTATAAACCTTTTATACTCTCATGAAAAGAATAGCTATCCTTGCAAGATAAAAATATAAACCTTTCAGGATTCATTTTCAACAGCGTATTGAAGTTATAGGAGTTCTTTACTAACAGTGATTCTGTACCCAGTGTGAAAGTGTCTTGACATCAGCCATGGTAGAGACCCATCTATTGTAAAGCAACTTGTTGACTGGGTGTGCTATGTGTGACAAATCTCCTCCTCATTGCAGTGACAGACTTGAAATTTGAACACTTTTCAGACATCCCTATCACACAAAACAATGAAAACTGAAAAGCAATCCATTTACAGATGTTAACCAGCTGCTATATTTGTGGCTATAATTTGCTATAACATTTTTGACAGATTATTTTTATGTCCTTGAGATTTATTTATTTTCATTGAAATATGCTATAAAATATTCTTTTACCTTTTACCAGGTAAATGAGTTGGGATATTTGGTTAAAATGTATTTCATAGTCAAGAGATTTACACAGTGTACTGAGAGCTAGCATGACCATGAGTTGGCAGAGTGGCGGTAATTTGTGCATGATGCTTATTCAGGAAACACATTAGAATGTTAGCTATGATAGCATGGATTTGCACAGGATTCAGCATAATGTTTGAAGATCTTATTTTTCTCTCCAACAGGTTAATTATGTATGGATTTGTGAAAGCTATGGTATATGCTGGCCAGTTGAAAAATGGAGACTTCCATTTCACGGACTGTTTGTTTTTTGGTTCAGTGATGTCTGCTACAGATCCAGGTAATTGTTCAAATAGTATGGTGGGTTTTTTTTCTTTTTAAGAATAAAACATTTAAATTAAATGTTTCTCTAAAGACCATCACCTGAGTCTACATTATAATAATCCCATGTTCCTCTTCACTTGCAGTTGACACACGTGTTAGTGATTTTAAAAAAGAAAGGAAAGAAATAGGTGAATATCCTAATAACTTTCAAAAAATGGATCTGAAAACAATTTCAGTGGTGGGAGGTTCAGAGTTTAAAATTCATTACAGCTTATTTCTTTAGAATGTATAGTCATTTTGAGCTATAGGCCTTATTTTTTTCTCCAACTTGTCTTCTTTCAAAAGTGATCTATTGAATTAAACGGTAAAAAATATTTTCAAAAAGATTGTTTATGGGTGCCTGGGTGGTTCAGTCAGTTAAGCATCTGCCTTTGGTTCAGGTCATGATCCAAGGGTCCTGTGTTCGAGTCCTTCACTGCGGTCCCTGCTCAGATGGGAGTCTGCTTCTCTCACTCCCACTACCCCTTATCCCTGCTTGTGTTCTTTCTCTCTTGCTTTCTCTCCCTCAAATAAATTAATTAAATCTTAAAAAAATTGTTTACTATGGAGCTTTTCAAACACATTAAGAGTAGGGAGAATAATAAAAAGAATTGTCATATACCCTTTAGTAATTACCAATATGGCCAGTATTTTTGTCTATACCCCCCTAACACTTCCTTTTATCATGACTGAATTATGTTAGAGCAAATCTCAGACATTATATTATTTTATTTGTAAATATTTTGAAAAATGAACATTGCCATTATGAAGCCTAAAAATATTTATAATTATTCTTTACTATTATCAAAGAGGTAGTCTCTGTTCAAATATCCTCAAATGTCATTTTATCATTATCATTGTTAGTTTGTGTAATAGTTTGAATTAGGACCAAATAAGGGCTGCATGTTACAATTGATTAATATGACTATTGAGTCTCTTTTAATTTATATGTTCCTCCTCCATCTTCTATTTTTGTCAGTTATTTGTTTAGAGAAAAAATAGGTAATTTGTCTTGTAATTGAAATAAATATGGCTCCTTAAAATATTCTCCTATACCGCATTATTTCTTGTAAAACTGATGGTTAAATCTAGAGGGTTAATGAGATTCATGTTCATCTTTTTGGGCAAGATTTCTTTATAGGTGGTGCTACGAGTTTCTAAAGCAAAACACCACGTAGTGATTAGTGACTCAGCTGTCAACCTTACTCACCACACTATTGCAGTTTCTCCAACAAAAACCACCAGAATACACCTGTAACTAAACAAGATGTGTTTATTACATGTTATAATGAGAGAAAATGCACACCAAAAGAAACATAGAACCTTTCAGAGAGTGTTAAAAAGGATTCATTATAGGCTTGGACTTATATTTGGTGATTTTAGGGAGGGTTTAAGGAATTGGAGCTTTGCTCTGGATAAGATGCTGTCAGGAAACAGAAGTGCTTGGGGGAGAGGAGCAAAGGCAGAGGGAGAGATAGAATCTTAAGCAGTCTCCACACCTAGCGTGTGAGCCCAACTCTGGGCTCAATCCCATGACCCTGAGATCATGACCTGAGCCAAAATCAAGAGCTAGATGGTTAACTGACTGAGCCGCCCAGACGCCCCGGTTTTTGTTTTGCTCCCTCATGGTCATAGAGTGACCTTGTCTGATGTTGTTCTATGAAATTGTCTGTGTGCAACAGGAGAACACCAAGGGTCAGAGGATAATACTGGGTCATTCTAAGAATTTTAAGGGCTGTTTTGTCTCTCTTAGAATAGCCCTCTGACCAGTGGTATTGGCACCATGTGTTCCGTTGTTGTAAATGCGGAATCTCAGGCTCAACTCCACAGCTACCAAATTGGATTCTAGAATTTAACAATATTCTAAAGTAATTCATATGCACATCAAAGTTTGGGAAGCATTACCTTTTAGGATTCCCTTTTTTAGCTAATGATTTTAGTATGTATGGATGGTTACTGCTTAGTTAGTCCAGTATTAATTAGGGGTTACAAGCTAGTGATATGCTAATCCTAAACTAATTTTTGTATATATTAGCTGGTTTTCTCCTATAAATAAGCAGCTTTTCAGATGAACTTTTAAAGATTATTGATTTATTTATTTATTTGACAGAGAGAGAGAGAGATCACAAGTAGGCAGAGAGGCAGGCAGAGACAGAGGGGGAAGCAGGCCCCCTACTGAGCAGAGAGCCTGATTCGGGGCTTGATCCCAGGACCCTGAGATCACGACCTGAGCCAAAAGCAGAGGCCCAACCCACTGAGCCACCCAGGCGTTCCTCCAGATGAACTTTTAAGTATCCCGTGATATCACGGGGTACTTTTTTGAATAAAAAAGCAGGATAAATGAGTGATTCTTGGGACGCCTGGGTGGCTCAGTTGGTTAAATGGCTGCCTTTGGCTCAGGTCATGATCCCAGCGTCCTGGGATGGAGTCCCACATCCGGCTCCTTGCTCGGCTCAGAGCCTGCTTCTCCCTCTGCCTCTGCTGCCACTCTGCCTGCCTATGCTCGCTTGCTCTCTCTCTGGCAAATAAATAAATAAAATCTTTTAAAAAAAAAGGAGTGATTCTTTCCCTTTATTTACTAATTTTCAAAATAATGAATTGTTTCCTTAGCATTCTCCACATATGATCAAAGAGATTTCTTTTTTAAAATATTATTTCAACACATGGATTTTAACATGGTTGATATGTTTTGAACTAGTGCTGTCATTATTCTTTTTGATGTTCAAAATACTCCAACTTGACAACTGAGAGCTTCTTCAGGTTTCTCCTATATTCTTTTGTCATGACCCCAGTGGTCTTTCATAGATTCTTTTCTTTGGGTAGGACTAGAGGTTCCAACCTTATTTTGTGTGTTTCCCATACCCTGACTTGGAACCAGCCTATATAAGAGGGAAATTTATTTAGAGACCAAAATTTGGGCACTAGGGGTTTTCATTGCTATTGGATTGGTCATTGTTTCTAGATATTTTTATTTGTTTTGAAGGAGAAATAATATCATAAATTTATGTTAATATTTTCAGTTCAAATTTAGAATTACAGAAACTTAACTGACTAAAATTTTTATTTTATTTTTTTCTTATGCCTAATTTTCTTCTTCCTATTACATAAATAATTTCTTACTTCCTTAAAATAAATATTTTCAAAATTATGCTATGCATGTTATTTAAAATTAAGACTATTGAAAACTGCTTAAGGTTTCCTTGTGGTTCTTTTTAACCTTTGGTTATATCCGACTAGGGATGAACAGTTAAAAATTACTGTTTTAAGAGCTCTTGAAATCATTCCTCTGTGGGTTGTATCTTGTGAATATATGATAATGTTCATTTATTTCATTTTGTTTTTAACTTTTGTCTTAAAATTAAAGAGCTATAGAATTCCAAAATGAAAACCATAGAACCAAAACAAGAGACACCTAACTTCTATTCCTATCCCCTCTACCCTAACGTTCCAGCCATTTTGATTGGTCTTTCATTTACCCTTCTATTTTTAATCTAATACAAAAACACACATACTCTACTATATGCTACTATACAAATGGTTCTTCATCTTACTCTTCTTTAACAGTATTATAAAGAGTACTCAATAGCAATATGCAAAGATCCCTCTTTTTTTTTTTTTTTTATAACTGCAGAGTATGCCATGGATTATTCTACCAGTTATCTGTTGATGGACATTTAGTTTTTTTCTTGTCCTTTGCAATTATGAATGGTGTTGCAACTAATAACACTAAAATAAACACCTTTCCACATTTTTCCAATGCTTCCTTGGAATAGATTTATAGAAACAAATTAAAAGGTAAATATATTTTTCCTAGATGCCAAATTTCTCTCCGTAAAGTTCGCACCATTTTGCATTCACACCAGCAACATATGACAGTACCTATTCTTCACAGTTTTTTCAATGCAGAATTCTGTCACAGTTTTGGATTTTTACTTATACAGTAGGTGAGGATTTGTGTCTCCCTCTGGTTTGACTTAGTCTTTCTCTTATTATGAATAAGGCTAAATATTTTTCCCTATTTTTAAGGGACATATGCATTTTTTCCCTGAAAATGAACCATATATAAGATGGCTTTGCTTGAATAGTGTTGTTAATTTTTCTTTTTCAAGTTTTAGAAGCCTGTAACATACTAGCGATATTAACCTTTTGTCTGTAATATAAGTTACAAATATTTTTCCAAATGTCTGTTATATTTTGTTTATGGTATGAGGGAGGAAAGCAATTTTTTAATGCATGATGTTGACTTGTTTCCTAGAAGAAGATGGAATAAAAGTAGTTTCAGATTAGGAATTTGTGGTCTAAATTAGAGGATCAGAGTCCTAGTGTAGAGGGACAGACTGCTCCATCTTCAGGGTTAGAGATGGATGACTCAGCCACCAGGTCATTGCTGGAAGAGCTCATGCTTCACTCTCACAGCCCCAGGGAAATTTAGACGTTCCTTGGTAGCAATGGGAAGCATGAACTCAAGATGAAATATTTTCAACCCATCAGTGATTTCTAGTTATTTGAGGTTGTTCTTTTCTGCCTATATATGGACATTTTTGCCTTTAATGGTCAGGTCCCATTTTGTGTCACCTTTGCACAAATCAGCATGTCAAAAAGCATTGCATCCATTGTTCCTGGTCCCAATGCCTAAGGCCAAGTTTGTTGTGTTCTACTGAGTGATTCAGCCAGCTCCAAGCACAATTGTATCATGTTAAAGCTTTTCTCCTTCTGTGGCTGGTGATATCCCTGAGGTTATGTTTACATGACACAGGAAAACTGATTGAAATGGAAAAATAAATCCAACTTGGTAAGATGGATATTTATTTGCATTGTGTCAAACAATTGAGTTGACTAAACTTTTTAAAATACAGAACTGACTCACAGCCATAAAGAGAATTCTGGGAACCAAATCTATTTTCCAAGTCTGGCACCAGCTGTGCAACTTTGGATACAATTTAGCCTTTCTAGATTTTATGTGTTCTTGGAAGTGGAAGATATTTGATTTCATTTCTCCCAACCCCTTCATTTTACAGATGAAGAAACTGACTTTTCATCTGTAAAATGAAAAGTTTCAACTAGAGCCCTTTCCAGTTTTAACATTCCCTGTTTTTTATTTCTGTAAGATTGGTTTTCATTTTAAAACAAAAGCTTGTTTTTGTTTTAAAACAAGCTTTTTTAAAACAAGCTTGTTTAAAACAAGCTTTTGTTTTAAAGAAAGTTAAAAATCAACCCAAAGCCCACCCCACCCCAGCCCAGCCCAGCCCCAAACATTCTTGGGTTCTAACCCTGATTCAGCAAATGTTAGAGAGGATCTTACATAGCAGAGACCCACACATGAACAGGAATACTTAAGCTTTCTTCTTTTACTGCGAGCTAATTGTTATATTAAAACACACTGAACCTACTCTGCTAAATTGGTGCAATTTAAGATCTTCAACAACCTTAAAACAGTTAATCTTACCCTACAATTATTCATTTATTGCCTAAATTATTGTGACTCACTAATTTATGAAAGAGAGCCTATGCTCTCCAGGTCTAACTTTTCTTGGCCTTCTTTAAATTAATTATTTCCCATTTAGCCTTAGCTAAATCTTAGCCAGGTATTTTTAACTATTCACATTTTTCTTTCATAGACACATATTTAAACTTAAATCCAGTTCTTCCTGCATGTTTCTGACTCTCCATGGCCAATTTTCAGTTCTTCTCCAGTTAGGATGATTTGACTATTATTTGATTGATTTAATTTCCTCTTTTCCTCACTGACAAAGATCCTGCTGATGATGTAAAGGGAATCAGCAGTACTTAACAGAAAGTGGATGATTAAAGGCAAAGGCCCCAAAGTGATCATGTATAGTAAACGGCAGGGTTGGGGGAGACGTACTTAGAGGGCTTGATCAATGCGGGGATCTCATCTCTTTAGGTGTGTTTAGATAAGGAAAGTGGGAGGATGGGGGTGGGGAGAGAAAAGATAAACAATATGGCAACAACTGGAAGTGATGCTTTAGTTACTACCTACAAATGACGAAAGCCCATAAGGGAACCTTCTAACCTCTAACTATCTTCTTGACTCTTCATCATTGACTTGGGTCTTAGTTTGGTAAATTTGACTATTCAAGATAGTGATTTTTATTAATAAGTCTGAAATGTCTCTCTATATATGGAGTGGGTGAGATAAAGAGAGAGGTTGTTAAGGTGTATAAAGACACTCTGGAGTCCCAGTGTACCCATGTGCTGTTCCTCAACATATCAGTATTGTTGCTGTCTCAGCACATTTACATTTGTTGGCTCTCCCTCCTTGCTTTCTTCAGGTCTTTGCCCAAATGTTGCCTCGATGAGACCTTCCCTGACCATTCTATCAAAAATTTACCCCATCTCCTTTTCCGCACAGTCACCCACAAATCATGATGCTTCCCATTCTGTTTCTTTGCCTTACATATTGATCTACTATTGATTTCCTTATTTTTTGTCCTTGTGAAGAAGTAGCTTTTTCTTCTGTTTTCACCCCATTTTCCACTCTTCTATTTTTAGTACCTAGAACAATAGGTTTTTAATAAATACTTAATAAATTAATGAATTAATATATTTGTAGGAGAAACTGCTAGAGTAACGTATAAAGCTTGAAAGGCGGTCTCTTCTCAAATAGAGTGTGAAGCATTTGAGTATTCCAGATCATGCTCAGAGATAAGGAGTCTCATGATCCCAGGGGGGACAGTGACTCAAAATGAGGGTGGAACTCTCAGCACATGGCTGAACTTCCAAATGAGTGGCAATACTGGTTTCTATCCTCCAAAAAGGATATAGTCAACTAAAACAAAAATATGTGTCTTTCTTCTTGTCTGGCTATGCAGCCAATATTTCTTTCTCCTGGTTTACCAGTTGGTCAGTGGCTTAAAATTTTCCAGACTCCCAAGCCATAGATTGTAGACTTGAAGAAGCAGTTATAGTAGTGTGAGGTTTTTTGTTGTTGTTTTTTGGGTTTCTTGTTGTTGTTGTTTTAGGTTGGAAGATGTTCAAAATAGGATCTTCCTTTAGGAAGAGGAAAAACTCAGCACATTACGTTAAGTATTAATCACTCAGAAGATGCCAGAAACTCATCCTCGTATTTATAGGGCTGAGACTTCTTTCAAGGTCTGCAGGAAGCCACTCATTCAAGCACTTTTGGGCTGTGCATTTTCTCACTTCATCAATTTCTCTGTTTCTTATTTGGATTAAAATGTCTTCATTTTATATGATGCAGCTGCATTGAGACTGAAATACAGCTGTGCTATTTTGAACTCCAGAAGTATTAGTCCAGTATTTTAAACTAGAAAATAATTCTTACTTTGTAGACTTGTCCTATTTTTTCCAAGAAAATTAATTCAGGTTGTCCTGTTTTAGGTAACTTCAGATAAGGCTTACTTAAAAATTGTTGTGTCCAATATGATGGCTACAAGCCACATATGGCCACTTGAAATGTGGCTAGTCCAAATTCAAGGGCTATAAGTATAAAATACACCCTTGATTCAAAGACTTACTATGAAGAAAAGTATAGTATCTCATTGATAATTTTCATATTGATTACATTTTGAAATTACAAGATTCATTTAACATTGAGTTAAAGAAAATATACTATTAAAATTAATTTTACCCATTTCTTTTTACCTTTATAATGTGGTTCCTAGAAAATTTTAAATTACCTATGTGGTTTACATTATATTTTTGTCAGACAGAATTACTATAGAGCAATATAGATATGGAATGGTTATGTCAAAAAATATCCTGTTTTTCCATTTTTATTATTATTGACATATAACATATGTATACTTAAGGTATACAGTGTGATGGTTTGATACCCATATATATTGCAAAATGAATACTGCAAGATAGTTAACCTCTCTATCCCTTCACATAATTACCCATGGGTGTATCTTTGTGTGTGCATGTGTATGTTTGGTGGTGGTGGTAGCAACATTCATGATCTACTCTTTTAACAACTTTCAAGTATGTATTACAGTTTTGTTAATTCTATTAATATGCTGTATCTTAGATATCTAAAACTTACTAATCTTATAGTTGGAAATGGTTATTCTTTGACCAAAATCTACCAATTCTCCCCACTTCCAGCCCTGGCCACCAACATTCTTAACTCTATTTCAATGAGCTCAGCTTTTTAAGATTACACATAAAAATATAATCCTTAATAAAAATACCACAATAACTTTAAATCAAGTAGAAAAATTAAGCACAAATACAATGCATTGCACAGATTATGGCATTTTGGTGAAAAGGGGCACTTTATTTCTAGGATTTTGAACTAATATATCTGAAATTTTATTTCTAATGTCTTTTTCCAGTCTTATTTTTCTGCTCCAACACATAATAACCTATAAACTAGCTTCACCATGCTTTAGAAACAAGGCAAAGAGTAACAAGATTAATGCTCTGCATGATTTAAATATCATGTATGTGCCATTCAAAACTATAAATACTGCAACCTCTGACTTGAGAGAAACAGATTAAATAAGTTCCTGTCCAAATGTCTCAACTGTGTTTTTTTCCTTAGTAGAAACATAAATCACTAGTTCCTAAAGTCTGACAATCTGAGTTGTTTTTTTAATGCCCATTACTGTTCTGTTTTATAAAGCTTGTCAGAAATCCAAGAAACTTGACATTTATATTATGTTACCCCTGTTTCAAAGCATGTTGACACATTTAATGCTCCTAAATTGAATAGACTCAATATCAGAAATAAATATTTACCTCAAAGAAGTAAATAGAGACTACTTGTGTAGCCAATTGGGAAAGTACAGTTTATAATTCTTCTCATTAAGTTTAGAATTTAAAAATCCAGTTAATGTAAATTATTATTCAACTCTCCAGTTAAACAAGTCAAAATATATATAGTACTTAATAGGATCCATTTCTTTTTTTTTCTAGAGTTTGTTTTTAAGTAATCTCTACACCCAACATCGGGCTCAAACTTACAACCTGAGATCAAGAGTTGCACACTCAACCAACTGAGCCAGTCAGGCAATCCACATTTCTTTATCTTTATCATCACCAACATTAAATAATATTTAATGACTAGATCTAAGAAAGCATCTACAGATCTCAAAATACAAAAATCCTGTTAAGTTTTACATGGAGCATAGTATATATTTACTAAGTAAATAGAACAGTCATTGAGTACTGATCAAGAACACTGACCATGGAGTGGGACAGACCTGTGTTTAAATCTACATTTTGTCTGACCTATTGGAACCTCAATTTCTCCTTCTATAAAATAAGGATAAATAAGAATCCTATAAAATAGGGATATAAAGTAAGAACTTATTTTAAAGGTTCTTTATAAGTATTAAATGAGATAATTTTATTTTTATTATTATTATTATTAATATATTGTTATTTTTATCCTATACTAAGATGAGGCTGCTATTTTATACTCAGCAAGTGAGACATGTACATTTTTGCCTGTTTTCCTGGTAGCAATAGTGGATTTCCATGAATCTATATACTTGGTGAGTAAAATATTCCCTTGGCAATCTAAATTCATTTGTGATTTCTTGGTTAGAGTTGGGAGCATAATATATGTAATGTGGTAATTTTGCTTTTATAAAACACAAATATACATTTATTTTCAGAGGTGGTAGGTAGTAATATGTGATAGCAAATCTCAGACATTGTCATTTTATCCACATTTATTTTGGTATACATCTCTATAATTATGGGCATTGTTCTTACATAATCATGAAGTCATTATCGAATCTGTAAATTTTCCATAATCAATTGGAATCATCTATTTCCTAGCCACATTCAAATTTATGATTTTCTTTTTATTAAAGTATAGTTGACATACAATGTTGCATTAGTTTCAGATGTACAACATAGTGATTCAACAATTCTATATGTTATGCTCTGCTCACCGTGGATGTAGATACCATCTGTCACCATTCAACGCTATTACAATGCCATTGACTATATTCCCTATGGTGTACCTTTCATTCCCTGTGACTTTGATTCCACATGGAAGGTTGTACCTCCTTCTTTCCTTCTCCCATTTTGCCTAACCCCTCACTGTCTTCCCTTGGGCAACCACCAGTTTTTTCCTCTGCATTTGTGGGTCTGTTTCTACCTTTTCTTATTCTTTTTTGTTTATTTGTTTTCCAAATTCCACATGTAAGTGAAATCATATGCTACTTATGTTTCTCTGCTGACTTAATTCACTTATTGTAATACTTCTAGGTCCATCCATGCTGTTGCAAATGGCAAAACCTCATTCTTTCTTATGGCCTAGTAATATCCCATTGTGTGTGTGTGTGTGTGTGTGTGTGTGTCATATCTTTTTTATCCATTCATTATCAGTGAGTACTTGGGTTGCTTCCCCATCTCGGCTATTGTAAATTATCCTACAATAAACATAGGGGTGCATGTATCCTTTTGAATTAGTGTTTTCTTTCTCTTTAGGTAAAGGGCCAGTAGTGGATTATTGAGTCATATGGTATTTTCATTTTTAATGTTTTTAGAGCCATACCATTTTCCTCAATGACTGTACCAATTTGCCTTCCTGCCAACAGTGCTCAAGGCTTCCTTTTTCCTCATATCCTCTTCAACACTTGTTATTTCTTGTGCTTTGGATTCTAGCCAGTCTGGCAGGTATAAGGTGATATCTCATTGTGGGTTTGATTTGCATTTCCCCAATGATGAGTGATATTGAACATCTTTACATGTGTCTGTTGGTCATCTGGATGTCTTCTTTGGAAAAAAGTTTAATCAGGTCCTCTGCCTATCTGTTAATAGGATTATTTGTAGGTTTTTTGGTGTTGAGTTGTATAAGTTCTTTATATATTTGGGATGCAAAGCCCTTATTGGATATATATAATTTGCAAATATCTTCTCTCATTCAGTAGTTTGCCTCTTTGTTTTGTTGATGGTTTTCTTCACTGTTCAAAGCTTTTTGTTTTGATGTAGTCCCAATAGTTTAATTTTGCCTTTGTTTCCTTTGCCAGAAGAAATATATTTAGAAAAATGTTTCTGTGGATGATGTCAAAGAAATTACTCCCTCTGTTTTGAGAGTTTAATGGTTTCAGGTCTCACATTTAGGTCCTTAATCCATTTTGAGTTTATTTTTGTGTATGTTGTAAGAAATTGATTAGTTTCATTCTTTTGCCCGTAGTTGTCCAGGTTTCCCAACACCATTTGTTGAAAAGACTGTCTTTTTCCCATTGTATATTCTTGCCTCTTTTATTGTAGATTAATTGATCATAAAAGTATGGGTGTATTTTTGGACTCTATTCTCTTCCATTGATCTAGTGTTCATTTTTGCACCAGTACCCTACTGTTTTGATGACTATAGCTTTGTAGTATACCTTGAAACCTGGAGTTGTGATACCTCCAGCTGAGTTCTTTCTCAGGATGGCTTTGACTATTCAGAGTCTTTTGCGGTTCCATACAAATTGTATGAGTATTTGTTCTAGTTCTGTGAAAAATGTTGGTATTTTGAAAGAGATTATATTAAATCTATAGGTTGCTTTGGGTAGTATGGACATTTTAACAGTATTGGTTCTTCCAATCTATATATTTTTTAATCCACTCCTTATATAATCTAAAAAGAATATGCTGATCTTATCTGGATCTTCAGTCAAATAAAGCAGCTATAATAATAAATTCCATTTTAAACATGTAGTTTAAACATAACCCCAATGTCATCATCACACCTTAAATATTAACAATAATTTTTGTAGTAGGCAAAATAATGGTCTTCCAAAGATTTCCACATACTAATCTCTGGAACCTGTGAATACATTCTTTTGAAGCAAAAAAGGCCTTTGTGGGTGTGATTAAATTAAGGACTTGTAGTGTGGATATTACCTAAATTATCTGGGTGGACCCAATCTTGTCACATAGGTCCCTAAAAGCTTGAAAAACTTTCATGCTATGATCAGAGGAAGATGTGATGATGGAAGAAAGGCACAGAGAGAATTTTTCTGGTTTTAAAGTTGGAGTACAGGGGCTATGAACCAAGGAATGTGGATGGTTCCTAGAAGCTGGAAAGAACAGGAAAACTGATTCCCTTCTAGAGCCCCCAGAAAGGAATGTAGCCTTGTGAAACCATGTTTTATCCCAATGAGACTCATGTCAGACTTCTCACCTACAGAACTGAAAGATAATATATTTATGTTGTTTTAAGCCATAAGTTTGTGGTAATTTGTTATGGCAATAACAGAGAACTATGACAATTTTTAAATGTTATCAAATATATCGTTAGACTTAAATTTCCCAAATTGTCTCATAAAAATTTTTACAGCCATCCTATCCAACCAAAGATCCAGACAATTGTTTACACATTGCTTTTAGGTAATATGAGAGATTTAAAATAATAAAATTATAGGATACTTTTATAAAAAGAGACTTTAGGAACCAATATAACACCTTTATTTTACAAAAGAGTAAGTTAAGGTTTAGAGATGAATGACCTGGCCCTAAGACAGTCCTGTCAAAACAGCATTATAATTACTCCAAAAAATTCATGAAATTTAACAGTAGATTCCAGGAAAGACGTGACCTTAACTTGGCCTCTTTGCCCTTTATTACCCTCTCCAACCTACGTGATTTTGCTAAAATCATACAGAATCCAAGAGAGGTGCCTATATTGCAGCTGAATGCTGCTGAAACCTTGAGCTCTGTGCAGCCCCGACAGAAATAGCAGGTACCGAATTTTCTCTACCATGAATAGGATGAGCACCTACATACCAGCTTCAGAGATGCTTTTTGATGGGGACTGGAAAGATATGAGTCCTCAACAAAGGTTGAGTCATAAGAATACGTGGATTTTGGTGGTGGGTAAAGGAGAAGTATGGTGACCCACTTGACCCTGCATGAGTGAACTTGGTGTCTTTGATTACTGGGTGAGAGTATGGCCTCCACCAGGTGCCTGAGGGGTTTCTACACCACTGGTCTACCTTATGGTACTACAGGTCTGCTATCCTGAATGGTAGTCCAACAAACAGTCTTAAGATTCAATAAGCCAAAACAAAACAATACAAAACAAACAAATAAAAAACCCTCAATAAGCCAATTAAGAAAAATAAAAACACAGCATGACTTTTCAGCAGCTTGAGAGAGGATCAGTCAGAACAAACAGAACATATACACATGAAATAAGTTCCTGAAGTTGTCAGAAGACAATTTGAACAGAAACCTTCTAATAAGTCTTAGGAGGGTCCGGGGTTAAAAAAAAATAATAATAATAATGATAAATAAATAAATAAATAAATTTTAAAAATCATGATTTTCCTAATAAACAACTGAATAGATAAATTAAAGAGAATGGAGCAGTCAAGACATGCCCTCCACAGACATGCCCTCAACAGCAGATAATCATCTAGCCCAAAATGTCAATAGTGCCAAGATTAAGAAACCTGCATTAGCCAATTGTTCAAGTTGGGGATAACTAAGACCCTTAAGGAGAAATTATAGTGGTAATCCACCAACCCCAGGATTTGCAGAGAAAGAAAATGCTGAAGAGTTTCATCAACTTCTCATCCCAGGAGAACTTTTGTACTGCCCTGATATTACCCCCATGAACACCAGTCTTAGGGTCCAGCCAATTGTGTGTGCTTTGTGTGGCAGGGAGCTAGGCAGTGATTACTTCATGGAAATGCTAGTGAGTCAAAAGGGTGGGGCTTCAACTTTTTTTAAAATTTGTCTTTACACTCCTGTGTAACTGCCTTTGAAGGTTGCCCCATTCAACCTCCTTCACCTTCCTTCCAACAAGCAGCAATCTAAAATAGCCTTCCTTCTTCCTAGGGATTTCTTGGCTTTTTTTGGTATTATTTTTATTAGTGTCAATTCCACTTTTCTCTGTATACTTTCTCTATCATTGATTTTGGGGAGGAAGCCAGTAGCCTATGCTAGCTCACTGTCTTGAGAAGTATGCTGGTAATAAGAAGAATAGTGTAATTGGTAATGAGAAGAATGCTGTAATTAAAATGCTACTTTTCCCTAAATTAATATAAAATTTTAATACAATTCCCATGAAAATCTAGCACTTTAAAAATTGGATCTGGGCAAAACTATCTTAATCTTTATGAAGTAGGATAAAAGAAATAGAGGAACTGGCTAACCAGATATATGAATATACTACAAAATTATTATAATCAAATTATAATTATAATCAAATACTATGATTATGTATATAATCACATTATTTTATATTATAGTATATTATAATTATATATTATATAAGATTTTATAATATGATATTGGCCTAGGTTTAAACAGATCAGTGGAAAAGAACAGAGGATCTAGAAAAGATGCAAGTATAAATGAGAATTTGACAAAAGTGATAGATGGATAGATACATAGATAGATAGATACAACTAATAGTATTTTAATCCAGTGGGAAAGGATGATTTATTTAATAAATGGTACTTGCACAACTGACTGGCTATCCATTTAAAGGATGATAAAATTGAACTAATCTAAACAAAATATATTTAGAAGAATTAAAATACACATAAAAAATGAGGGAAATGAAGGAAAAGAACACCTGCAGGGAAAATCTGTAAATCTTTATTTACCAATTATAGATAGGAAAAGTCTTCTTAATGAAAAATGGAAACTCAGAATTGATAAAGAATAGACATATTTGACTATATAAAAATATATTTAAATAAGATACCATAAAGAAAATCAACAAACAGGTGACACATTGAGGTAAAAGACTTTAAATATAGAGGACCAAGTATTACTACTTCTTTTTAAAAAAAAAATATTTATTTTTTTATGTTAGAGAGAATGAGAGAGAGCACAAGAAGGGGGGTGCAGGGAGAGAGAATCCTCAAGCAGATTCCCCACTGCGGACAGAACCTTATGTGGGGCTTGATCGCAGGACCGTGAGATCATGACCTGAGCCAAAATTAAGTACCTGCCACTTAACCAACTGAACCACCCGGAGGCCTCCAAGTATTACTATTTCCAATATAGAAAGGATACCTTAGGATGTCAATATGGCAATAAATAACAGAAAAATGAACAAAGATTATGAAGAGGCAATTCATAGAAGAGCAAATCCACTTGGGGTACAAATGTGCAAAAGTTCAAACTCACCAGAAGTCATAGAAATATAAAATAAAGGAACAGCGTATCATTTTTTACCTAGCAGTTTGGCAACAGTTGTAATGCCAAATAATAGTCACTGCTGGCAGGGAGGCAGGGAAAAATTGACTGTTACAAATTTCTGGTGAAAATTTAATCATTAACATACTTTCGAAATCAGCGTGGCAACAGCTATTAGAATTTAAAATACATAGTTACTTCTGACCCAGTGTTCTGACTCCTGGATTCTGTTTGACACAAGTAAAAATACTGGATTCTTAGTGATATATGGACAAAGATACCTATTGCAACATTTTTTTTTTAAATGGAGAAGAAAGAATAAGAAGGAGCAAAGTGAATCCTATCAATAAGGGAATTGTTGAAAAGGTTTTAGGACATCTACACAATATCATATAGCCATTAAAGAGGATAAATTAGTGCTCTTCCTGCTGACTTGAGAGTTTTCCATGAGGCATTGTTGACTTTGTAAAGCAAGATGTAGAAAAGTTTATATAAAATATGATTCCAATTTTTAATATATATACATATATATACATATAAATATGTATATGTATATACAAAACAGGACTCATTGGGCATAGCTATATAAATTGCTTTTTTTCCTCCCACTTCTTCTTTATTTTTAACTTTTTTAGAAAACTTTAAAATTTTAATTCCGTATAATTTACAGTGTTGTATTAGTGTCAGATGTACAATATCATGATTCGACAATTCTGTACATTACTCAGTGCTCATCACAGTAAGTATATGCTTAATTCCATTCACCTATTTCACCTATCTCCCTACACACCTCCCCTCTGGTAACTATCAGTTTATTCTCTATAGTTAAGAGTCTGATTTTCTGGTTTGTCTCTTTTTTCTTTGTTTCTTTGGTTTCTTAAATTCCACATATGAGTGAAATCATATGGTATTTGTCTTTGACTGACTTATTTCACTTAACATTATAACCTCTAGATCCATCCATGTTGTTGCAGATGGCAAGATCTCAATTTTTTTTATGGCTGAGTAATATTCCACTGTATATTTACCCAGGCATCTATTGACGGACACTTGGGTTCTTCATCCATTCATCTATCGAGCGATGTTTGTGTTGTTTCCATAATTCGGCTACTGTAAATGATGCTGCAACAAACGTGGGGTGCATATACCTTTGAACTGGTATTTTTGTCTTCTTTGGGTAAATAGCTGGTAGTGAAATTACTGGATCATGTGGTAATTCTATTTTTAACTTTTTGAGTACCTTCCATATCATTTTACACAGTGACTGCACCAAGTTGCCTTCCCACCAATAATGCACAAGGGTTCCTTTTCCTGCACATCCTTGCCAAAACTTACTATTTCTTGTGTTTTTTATTCTAGCCTTTCAGGCAGGTATAAGGTGATATTGCATTGTGGTTTTGATTCGCATTTCCCTGATGATGAGTGATGTTGAACAGTTTTCATGTGTTTATGGGTCACCTGTATATCTCCTTTGGGGAAATGTTTGTTCATTTCTTCTGCCCATTTTTAATTGGATTATTTGTAGATTTTTTGGTGTTGAGTTGTATAAGTTCTTTATATATTTGGGATGCCAACCCCTTATTAGATATGTCATTTGCAAGTATCTTCTCTCATTCAGTAGATTGTCTTTTTGTTTTATTATTTCCCTTGCTGTGCAGAAGCTTTTTCTTTTGATGTAGTCCCAATAGTTTAATTTTGCTTTTGTTTCCTTTGCCAGAAGAGACATATCTAGACAAATGTTTCTATGGATGATGTCAGAGAAATTCTTTCTCTGTTTTCCTCTAGGAGTTTTATGGTTTCAGGTCTCCCATTTAGGTCCTTAATCCATTTAGAGTTTATTTTTGTGTATTTTGTAGGAAGTTTGTCCCATTTCCTTCTTTTGTGTGTAGCTGTCCAGTTTTCCAAACACCATTTGTTGAAGAGGCTTTTCCTATTGCATATTCTTGCCTTCTTTGTCATAGATGAGTTGATCATATAATTGCGGGTTTATTTCTGGGTTTTTCTATTCCTGTCTCTCCCATGATCCTTTAAAAGTATTCAGTGAGGTTATGTTCTTTTCCATCTGCTGGATAAAAACCTTTGGCCTTTAAGTTGCAATTGAAGTTTCAATTCAGCAGTGAACATTCCTAATCCCATGTAATATGGGAAGTTTTTGACTTAAGACTGTCCTATCTCCCCTGGCCTGTTGAAGACAGGCTGCCTACCTTTGGGAGAAGAGGTATGGTAGAGTTCTTCATTCATTCTCATGCTTCTTATCTACCCTTGCTGGATACAGTTTTAACACCTACAACTGCAGATGCAGAGATAAGGTAAAGGAGTTTTTTATTTGATTGGTAATTAGCTACCATCAGAGCAACTGGACAGCCACAGCCCATTAGATGTCTTAGGTGAGAGTCAAAAGTATTTCACATATCCCCAAACTCTAGTAACATCATAAGCTGTCTGATGGCCTAGCCAGAGTCTCTTCCCATAGGCTTGAGATGAGGGTCAAACAACCCTGTGTGAGATTCACAGTTCAGAAATAGCAAAACAACTCCCTTCACAAATCTTAACCTTAACCATTAGGCTAGTCTAGAGAAAAACCCTTTCTCATTCTCAATGTAGGCAAGAGGTTTTTTGGATAAGTATTTTCAAATTGTGCATCTCACTGTTGGATATGTACTTTTTTCTTTGTTCCTTAAACTTCTAATTTAATATCTGTTACAACTGTGTGTGTATGCTTATTACAAAGAAAATTTAAATATAAAGAGATTCTGGTGGGACATATACTAGATTATAAATTGAGTTGCTTAGAAGGAAAGAAGGTATGAGTTTAGGAAAGGAAGAGATGTGGAAAAGGGAGACATATTAAAGAGAAAAAGAAAAAAGATAACTAAAACAAAGCATGCCAATAAACAGAGTATGTACAATGTGATCCACATTTATATGGAAGCATATCTATGTATGTAAAAAAGAACTCTTCAAAATTTCATAGAAGTGAGAAAATAAACCAATCATTTTTATATCATATTAGTAAATCACTGAAATGTGATAAGAAGATCTTAAAGGAAAATCTTCCAACTTGATGTACTATTGCACATGCCGTGAAGTAAAAAAAAAAAAAAAAATTCTATGGCTTTGTGTATTACGTGTAAGTCACACATCTTGACTTGCTCTGGCAGCTAAAGTGTGTTAAGAATCCCAAGCAAGTCACACATCTTGACTTGCTCTGGCAGCTAAAGTGTGTTAAGAATCCCAATCAATCAATCATCCTGAGCACTGGATGTTGGCTTTCATAAGGAGAGACTACTGGCTCTTGTTAATTGAATTTAGAAAATTCACCCTGGCATTATCCTGTCTGGAGCCTAAATTAAATGCATGGATGATAATTCATTTATTGAAATTAGAAGCCAAGAGGAATATAAATACAAGTCAAAGTCTCTGCTTTGTTAATGTTGAGGCCAACCAGCCTCTCCTTGACAAGTGTCATGGCACCATGCTGTTTTTATTACTGGGAGTTGGAAAACCTGAGGTCTAGTTCAGTTCCTGCTACTAACTCACAGGGCAAATCAGGTGGCTACATTACCTTTCTAGGTTTAGTTTCCTCATATATTCTAGATAATTGCTGAAGTAATTCCTGCTCTACTTAGTGGTTCTCCAAATTCAATGTACTTAAAACTCACCTGGAGAGTTTGTTGATGTACAGATTCCTGGGCTCTGTCTCCAGATATTCTGATTCAGTACATCTGGGATGGGGTCCAAAACTGCACTCCTAAGTGTCCAGTTGATGCTAATGGTGCTTGTCCAGAGACCCGATGGATATAAGAATTGATGAGTAAAATATCTATATTTCTGAGTAAACCGGTGAATTACAGAGTAAAGCAGGCTCAGTACTGATCACTGAGACTTCCACCTCTTGGCGTAGAGACCTCCCTTTTGAGATGCCACCAGCCTAGTTGTCTCCTGGCAGTCTCCATTACCCAGCATTCCCGGTATGTGCTACCTAAAATCACAAATAGCTGGGACACTGGAGAATACGTCACCAGCTCCTGTGTTTGTGGGTTAAAGATCTAAGAGAGCTCCTAGGAAGTTATTTGCCTAAATGATCACAGTCAGGGATGGATAATAAACTTTCAATCCCAAGAGGAACTTCCCTTTAAAATAGGCATGTGATAGAGTAGGAGAGTTACCTAAAAATGAAGTCAAGATAGGGTCTTCTGGTGGCTGAATTATCCTGGATATTGAAAGTATCTGGTCATTAAGACAAGATTAGTGTCATGGGTGATTGGAGCACTATGTTTTAAGTGCTTTAACTTCTCTGAACCTCACTTCAAATGTCCTTAAAATAGATACCATAAAAACAAAGCAAAACAGAAAGTACCTCCGGTTTCTTCACAGAATTGCTGTAAGATTAAATGAAATGCTGTATAAAAATTATTGGTAAATTGCTAACTTATTAGATACATTTTTACTAACAATGATTTCTTCTAAGGCACTTTATTGGCTTTTTAGATAGCACTATCATAGCATTCTTATTTGTTTACAATTGAAAGTAAAATTGTCAGCTATCCATTCATTTCTTAAGTAGCCATGATGAAATAACTGTTTTCTCATATTTCATTACTTGTTCACCAACTTTCATAGTCAAGTTCCAATATGAAGAGATTTAAAAGAAAAAGTAACTGAATTATATTTATCTTCATGTGGATTCTCTACTTTTTGTAATGTCTGCTATACATTTAGATATTTAAAATTCCAAGTAGTTTCCCTATGCTTCCAGATGCTGCTCTTGTAGTCACATGAGGCATTACAAAATATTATATAAAGGCTTGTATAATCCATTTGAATTATAGAAATCATACTTCCTCTGATAGAATAATTGAGCATGGGTATTCTGGCTTTTATTCCCTGCACACCCATCCCTCCCCACTATACCCTACCACCAACCACAAATTATAAAGCCACATTTAGGTCTGTGTTTGAGTTGGTATTTTATTGCTTTTTAAAACCAGTTCCACTGTTTCTCTAATGAAAAGCTCCTTTTATTCATAATTGGACTGCCAGTTCAAAACCTGAATCACCCTATATAGCGAATCCCATATAGTGTGTGTCTACAGTCACCACTGACTATATCCTTCCTCCAAACACATGGAGACAAAATATGGCTTCTCATCTTACAGGGCACCCAAAGGTGGGGTTTTCCCTGTAACAGATTCTCCAACTTGGCAAAATGATTATTACTGTCTCCTTGTCATAATCAGTTAGAAGCACTGGAAAAATGTGTAGCATTGAGTTTTCATCTTTTCTATTAACACTTTGAGGAAATAAGAGTCTTCCAAAATGAGAGACGTTTTTATACACTGTACTTGCAAGTCACTATTTTCATTCAACATTTAAGTTGTAGGGAGAAAAAAGCCATCTATATCCTTTAAAGTTTGCCGCAGTGTAACTATTCCAGAGGCACATGAACTATCTTACCTTTGATCGTGTTGATAATCTGAAGACCCTTTCTATTTGGGGTTACTATGGTTACGGCTGTACGGGTGATGTGTGAGCTGCACTGCTGTTTTGATAAAAATAGGTATTAACTACCAGTCATAGTGCTTCTCATTTCACAGCAGTTCTTGCAGAAGAACAGCATATTAAAAAAAAAAAAAGAAAAGAGAAAAAAAGCCTTTCCAAAGAACCATGAAGGAACATCTGCATAAATAATGGTGATTGGTCATGTGTATAAAAATATTTTTAATTAAATTCTTTTTAATTAAACAGGGCATTTTGCTGAATCCTTGTCTGTTATTTGCACCAAGCTTAGCCTTGAGGAAGATGGCTGATTAACAGACCCAAGAACCTATAATTAAAAGTAGAACTGTTATTTTTGGAGGAATGCCTCTCCAGTAAGGGTGACTTAATAGGGCTGTCTCATATTTTTTCATTTGTCATTGAATTCTCTGTTTAGAACTTTGGCTTTTTTTAATATAGGAGAAATAATTGTCAACATTGTCATAATCAGAAGAGTTTTTATTTTTTTAGTTTAGTTTTCCTTCAGTCTTTTTGAGCACACTCTCCTTTCACTGTCATTTTGCAATATTTAATTATGGTCTTCATCTATTTCTTTTGTTTGGGTCATGTCTTCTTTTTTTTTTTAAGATTTTTATTTTATTTGAAAGAGAGGCAGTGAGAGAGCATGAGCGAGGAGAAGGTCAGAGGGAGAAGCAGACTCCCCGTGGAGCTGGGAGCCTGATGCGGGACTTGATCCCGGGTCTCCGGGATCATGACCTGAGCCGAAGGCAGTCGTCCAACCAACTGAGCCATCCAGGCATCCCTCGTGTCTTCTTTTTAAAGCCATATATACTGTTGTTGTTTTTTCTTCACTCTGGCCCTCTCTGCCTATGCACTTGAGAGTTTCAGACTACAGTAAGTTTGTGGTTTCTCATCACTGGTGTTATCAACATTCTACACAGGAATTCAAGAGAAAACTGAATAACTTTCTATTTGCAGTCAAAAATACGATGTAATGTACAAAGTATTTCCTTCAGTACCAGGCTGGCTTAGAGAACAGAGAGAACATTCATTTAATATCTGCTAAGCAGCATAGGAGGAGACTGAGATGGTTTTATGCCCACATTCTGAAGGGGAAAAAAAATGCTCACACATAGTTCAAGGTTCATGTCCTTGAACCATTTGTGCAGTTATTTGTGGACAAACTTGGGTGACTCTACATTTAGTATCATATTTGGTAGAGAAGTATTGTATTCGTGTTGCTGTAGAAGAAGGGAAACAGTGAGGGAATATTCAGGGTCTTTTTTTTTTTTTTATGCTTTCATTGAATTCCAGGAAGAAAAAATTATACCTCTGAGGAGTCCAAGGATATTAGACGGTGTACTTCCCATTGAAGGCAACAGGCTTCTGGAGACTGCAGAGTGACCAGCCATTTTCACTCTGCAATGTGTTTCAAACCTGCATACAGTGTCATTTAACAGAACTCAACTTCATTTTCTCTGTCTATCCAATTCCATATTAAGTGCACTGGGATAGTATCAGTTTAAAAGCCTCTACATAAACCTAGTCTATGAAACACCATCATATAAACCCAGATTCTATTCTTAAACAAATTTACTCAGAAATAAAAATAAAAGCTTAAATTTATATTGTGTATCACTTTCAGAGAACTCAGACAGCTTCCACACACAGCACTTCAGTTATTTCCAGGTAGTTTTCTTAAGTGAAATAATTGGGTGCAGAGAATTTTTTGAATTTTGTCAAGATTTCCTAGTAAGTTAAACAAAGATTGATTTAAAAAAAACAAAAACAAAGCTTCTATTTCCTTAGATAACTAGACTATGTTTTTGCAATACCAACAGCTATGTGATCAAACTATGTTATTGACTTCAGCTAATTTGCAGCTAGTTCTAAAATCAGTAACATCTTTATTCTACCCATCAAAGCAATGGTGTACTTGAGTCAATATTTAGAAGCAACCCAAAGCCACCAATTGGCAGCAAATGAAAAGCTCCATTTGAATTTTCCTGTTTGGGAGTATGTCATCTAGTGATAACAGCCATTAACTAAGTGTGTACACATATATCATCTAATTTGATTACCACCACAGTCAATTATCTCCATTCTAATAAACTGAGGTTCGAAATACATAAGTGGTTTATTTAAATGTACAAGGCTCATAAGTGCCAGAGATGGGAGACAAAGCATGTCCAATATTCTTTTTTTCTAGACGACTGCTACTTCTCAAAATAGAACAGTGATGAGCCAGTTAGGCTCAACACAAAATGAAATTCAATAGTCAAGTTCTTTTTATGATTAATTTCACTTAGCGAACATTTATTCATTACCTGCTATGTAGTAAGCCTTGTAGGACTAGTTGAGGGAAGCAGCAATAAACCAGACACAGATCCTGCCCTCACGAAGCTGCAGTCTAAAGGGGACCTTAGGGCACCTGGGTGGCACTGTCTGTTAATCATCTATCTGACTCTTTGTTTTGGCTCAGGTCATGATCTCAGGGTCTGTGAGATTGACCCCAGCTTTAGACTCCATGCTCGGTGTGAGTCTGCTTGAAATTCTCTCTCCTTCTCCCTTTGCCCTTTGCGCACCCCCCCAAGGAATAAATAAATCTTTTTAAAAAATCTTTAATGGGGGCTGTAGATACAAGTTAAAAGATAAGGCAGTGGTAGTCCAAACAGCACAGAGAAAGGGCCCCATGGAGCCCTGTACCACTCTTATGGGAGAGGACTGAGAAGGCTTAGAGCTTCACTCACTTTAAGCCAATATTTTGCCTGAAGGAGAAAACGTGTCATTTGGAGGAACCAGGAACCCTGTTTCTCTCCTTTAAGAGATGGCTATATAAGTAATGGTTTTTCATTCCCAAATAAAACCACAGACAATTTGACCTGCTCAAACTTAGCAATATCTCCCTGGGATCAGATACATTTGGGGGTGTCCCGACTTGATTATCCTAGGGGTCAGTGCCAAGGCAAGGAGGGAACATACACTTGCTATTATAACAACTCTCTCTTCACTCATGAAGACAACAATCAAACTTACAATCATTTATCCATGATACTATTCTATACTTGCTATTGTGCAACCCCTGATTTCAGTCCCACACCTAGCTTACATCAGCATAATTAGGAAAACATGTACACTCTACATCTGGAGTCTTTAGTTTGGAGTTTGAGTCTGAGAGCCATAGAATTTTAGTTTTGGAAGGACCTTAAGAACAAACTCATTCAAACTCATTTTTAGATGGGGACCCTGAGTCTCCAAAAGAGAAAGTAAATGCCCAGTGAACAAGAATTGGGGCGGGTATGTGCTATGGTTAGTGCTGTGAAGTGTGTAAACCTGACGATTCACAGACATGTACCCCTGGGGATAAAAATTTGTTTATAAAAAATAAAAATTAAAAAAAAAAAAAAGAATTGGGTATTCTTTCCAAGTGCTGAAATTCAAGGGGCAATTTGTATGAGAGAGAGGTAGAGAAAAGTTTCCATTGCTTCTCTGCTTAGTAATATCCATTTGTCTCTCTTGAAGTAATTTTTGAGGGTAAAAGAAACACACAGGTAGAAGGTATCATTCCATCTTACAGTGGACAAACCCTCTGATGGTTTTTGATGACATGAATAACAGTAATCATACCCACCATTAATCGAGCTACAATTGACCAGACTCATTATATGAATTATCTCATTTCATTGTTATCCAAAAACATATGAGGGAGGGAATATTTTTATCTCCACTGTACTGGCAAAGGTTACTGAAAGCTTAGTGAGGTTAACTAGCACAAGATCATCAAGTTTATTTGCATCATAGCCAGGGTCTGAACACAGGTTGGTTTTACATCAGAGTCAAGTTCCAACCATTATCTCTATTGGGACAAAGTTGTAAATAGCAAGGTCTTAGTTCAAAGGTATCTCTTCAGATGTTGGAAGCCCAGGTATGGAAAATCAGCTCCATAGAACATAACTGGAGAAGGTAATAGATGGCAACCTACTATATAAATGCTTCAGGATATTGAAAGTGGATAAAGCAAGACTCCAGGTGTTCTGAGAATGGGATTTCAAGAACACACTGAAAAACCATTTGAAGCAATTCAACAGCTCCGTGGACAGCTGGGGAACAGCTGTGGCTGACAGACCTCTCTGGCTCGCTGCTTTGGGGAACAGAATGGCTGTTTAAATGAAAGCAGTTCATTCCCAGCAATACTCAAAGACAGACCTGCAGGGCAGAAGTTTTGAAAGTCAGCGTCCAGGCCACAGGTTCCATTTATGTGCTAACAAAGATGTCGCACATTGTGGCAAATTGGATTTGGAAATTTCTTAGTGAGTATTTCCTTAGACAAGAAGCTGTCTGGCTCCCTCTAGGGCTTAGCTTGGCTGACTGAGGTCAAAACCAAGGAAGAGTAAGGCAACTAGAGAGTCAGTTTGAAGATAGGACTTACTCTTAGGGTTGTGTTAAGTGCAGAGTTAGCACCTGAAAGTAAGAGCCTCCTTAAGAATGAGATGCCCAGAGGAGCCAGGAGAACACCCACTAGAAGCCGGTTGGGATTGGGTGTTCTTGCCCTGCACAGCCTCTCAGCGGCCCCTTGCTTTAGAATTCCTTGCAAAGTGGCTTCCCTCCTAGAACATGTCCAAGAAAGGACAGAGACTGACCTTTTACCTGGGTACTATGGATAAAAAGCATCGTGTTGTTCAATTTATTATTTTGAACTGAAATGGAGACAGCTTTTTATAACAAGTGCTGCCAGGTCAGTGAGTGGGCAAAGAAGTGACTGATCACAGTGGGAGAATACAAGAGAGGCAGGAGCTGGTCTATTCCTCAAGGAGTTAGCTACATGGTGCATGACCTTCAGGAGTCATTCATTCATTCACTCATTTAGTCAACAGAATTACTTGTCTACTGTTTGCCAGAAACTATAAAAGGCATCAGTGAATATGTAGATGAACAACTGATAACCAGTGATGATCAACTTTTTACCAAGAGAAAAAATTCAGAGAAAAATTAAAATGTTTGCAAGCTATTTGTTTTTTTTAAAGCTGCTTTCATATAAGAAAATGCATTTATCTACAGTAAAACTTCTGCATTCTTATATAATTTTCCAGCCCAGAAAGGATTACCATAGACGGCTAAAATTTCAGGTATGACAAAGCTAGTTCATGCTGCAAAATCTGATATAATATAGCACCTCTGGAATTGTTTTCTTTTTCTTTCCTTGACTGACCTTGTAAACTACTGAACTGCAAAGTGTGGCTTGCCTCTTGATATCATATCCTGTAAAGTCCAGAGATCTTCCCACTGCAAATAAGATAAATCACAACATTTTTCAACAAAAACGAAGAGCTTCTTGGTTGGTAATAATGCCATTTCTGAGTAATTCGGGAGTAAGAGCAGCAGATTGACTGGAGCTGGCTAGGGGTTGGGGAATACCCACAGTCAGCATCAGATACACAGTTGGTGCTTAATAAGTGTTTGTCCCAGCAGAAGAACTCCAGGTGGAGTTATCTTGGCAATGGCTGGATATGAGAGTCTGTAGTCGAGAGAGGGAAAGGAATGGGCTAGAAATTAAGATGACTGAGTATGGATGAGATTGCCCAGGACAAGTTGGTAAAGTGAGAAGGGAATTGAGGAGGTATTCCTGGGCAGTGAATTGGTTTGCTAGGGATGCCATAACAAAGGACCACAAACAGCTTAAGACAATACAAATTTATTATCTTATACTTCTATAGATCAGTAGTCCAGGTTGATTCAACTAGGTTCTCTACTCTGGATCTCACAAGGCCAAAATGAAAGTGTTAATTGGCTGGCTCTTAAGAAAAAACTGTAGGAAGAATCCACTTCTAGGCTCATTCAGGTGACCAGAAATGTCTGTTCCTTGCAGTTGTGGGACCAAGGTCCCTGTTTCCTTGCTGACAGAAAGCTAGGGACACCCTTGCCTCCTAGAAGTCTCTCTTTGGCCCTTGTAAGTAATCTCCTGCATCTCAGAGTCAGCAACAGTGTATGGTATCTTTCTCACACATAAAATCTTCCTTTTTTTTCAGTCTCTTTTCTGCCTTCTCTTCAGCTGTATCTCTCTGACTCCAGGTAAAGAAGTTTCTGTGCATTTAAGGTCTCACGTGACTCGGATCTACCCATATAATCCAATATAATGTACTTGTTTTAAGGTAAACTTAATTACGTCTGCATAGTCTCCCCTGCCATATAAGGTAATACATGCACAGCTTCCAGACATTAATGTATAGACTCCTTTGGGGGACATTATTCAGCCTACCACACAGAATGATGACAGGAATGAGTGGATTAATGATATATCTCTCCTCATGTCTCTTTTCCCCTTTCTCACATGCTCAGTGCTGACTCTTTTCAATATTACTTTTGTTCGCTCTTAGCAGTTTTGCTAATCTGCTTAGAAAACAGGACTATTCACCCTTCACTTTGAAACCTTCCTGTATTTTCCCTCAGGGTTTTGATCCACAAGTTGAGAAATGATAGTATATGACACTATTTGTTTCATATATTTTTGTAGCAAGCAAAAAATTTGTTTGGAAGGCCCACTTATTTGATGTGACTGTGATCATGACTATTACAAGTATCTCTTTCCTTACAATTGTTAGATTTAATGGGTCACCGTGATATCTTTACCTCAAAGTGTTGATTTCTTGGGACTTGTCCAAATTTTAGCTGCTTTATGACTCCACTGAGCTTTTCTCTGAATTTATTTAGTGATTTGTAGGCAAATCCTGTCTACCATGTTCATTTTTTAAATGGCAAAATGCGTAAGTAATAATCCTGATTGGAGAATCCTTGCATGACAGGGTGAGGCATCCTCTCTCAGATATTGGGCACACGGCAGATTCCCCATTAAACTGCACCATGGCTCATTAAACACCATTGGTGAGAAAATTGGGTCTTCGTTAAATGTTTATGTTCTGTGCTAATGTTAAATTTAGAACATTCCTGTTGTAGGTACCTTTGGGAAAAATTTTAAAGTACTAGCTAAAGTGTCAGCAGATTTCAGCCCACAAATTCCCAAATACAAGATCTGGAAAACATCCCTCAACCCCAGGTTTATTCCCAGGTTTCTCTCTTTTTAATCTTTATGTATTTTATTTATTTTTCTCTTCTCAATGCCAAATGTCATGATCTTCAGATGATGTTTATATACTCTCAGTGACTTCTAAGGACCTTACTTTTGGTTTTTAAGCACAAGAGAAAGTAAATTATTCTGGAACACCATTCAGCCCTATTTAAAGTCAAGGAAAAGATCGTCATTGTCAATGTTTTGATTATGCATCTACATACTGAAGAAACAATCTCTGTCCACAAAGCACTTACATTCAAAAAAAGGGACTTAAATAAGTACAAGTACTAATGACAGAAATGTGATTCCAGAAGTGTACTAGTGGAGTTAATGTGAAAAGAATAATTTTTCTCATTTAAGAGTTCATAGAAATCCTCTACGTGTATGCCAAAAGAGTCAGCTTGTTACTGTGACAAGAGATAATAAGATCCAGGGAGGCTTGCTTACTCAACAGGAATCCAACATGAGAATTAAGCTCTGCAGAAAATTATTTGAGGGACCATTTTTTCATTTCTTTATAAGATGTTGCTTAGCTTAATGCATAGAATATAAGTTAATTCATTACATACAACAAATGCCTTAGGACAGTGCTTCTCAAACTTTTGTTGTCACAAGCCCTTTACAACTCTTCAAAATTAGAGAAAGACCCCAAGGAGTTTTTGTTTATGTGTGTTATATCTATCAATATTTACCATATTAAAACGTAAAAAACATATTTTGTTAATTGAAAATAACAATCAGGGGCGCTTGGGTGGCTCAGTGGGTTAAAGCCTCTGACTTCGGCTCAGGTCATGATCTCAGGGTCCTAGGATCAAGCCCCACATAGGGTTCTCTGCTCAGCGGGGAGCCTGCTTCTCCCTCTCTCTCTCTGCCTACTTGTGATTTCTGTCTGTCAAATAAACAAATTAAAAAAAAAAAAAAAACAATCATAGGGGTGCCTGGGTGGCTCAGTCAGTTAAGAATCTAACTCTTGATCTTGGCTCAGGTCATGATCTCAGGGTCATGAGATTGAGCTCTGCTTTGGGCTCCATGCTGGGCACGGGGCCTGCTTAGGATTCTCTCTCTCCCTCTGACTTTCCCCCTGCCCTCTCTCTAAAAATAATTAAAAAAAGAAAGTAATAATCATAAACCATTTACATCCTAAATAACATATTTTATGAAAAATAATTTTCAAAGCAAAAAAATGTACTAAGAAAAGTTACATTGTTTTACATTTTTTAAATGTGTGTTATAATAGAAGATAGTTGGATTCTCACATCTGCTTCTGCATTCAATTGCACTATCTCGCCTCAAATAGCCCCTGGAAAATTCTACCATACACAGATGAAAGATTAAGAATGGAAAATGCAAGTAACATTTTCACATTACTCTGAAAATGGATTTGACCTTGGGGATCTTCCTGGATAGGTCTCAGAAACCCCCTGGGGTCCCTAGATGATACTTTGAAAACATTGCCTTAGGGCGTGAGGGCTTATTTCTCCCAAGGATCGTTGGTAAAGAAGACTATATTAGTGTGATTGCAAATAGTATTTTCTCCCCTACTAACTCTGTACCAAAATGATATATCATATTGATGGCCAAAATAAAATTACAGTGTTTTAAAGGCTAAATCATTCATGATGTTTTATGTAACTTCTCATTTGGAATTACCTCAGTGAAGTAACTTCTAGTGATTAGCTTTCTAGATCTAGTATTGTTTCTCTGATCTATTTTAGAAGGCTGAGATTTTCTAGTTGTATTTCTGGAATATGATTAGCAGAGCTTGACTGGCAAAACCAATTTATGTACTGATTCTGCTGCCAAGTCTCCACTGAGAAGGTTTAATCTAAAAAAAATAAAATAAAATAAAATAAAAAATCCAGTATTTCAGGCTGTATTCAGGATACCTCAATTTTTTGGAAGCCTCTTCTTGAAATCTCACTATGTGCAGTATTTCAGAAAAGTGGGGAAACTTGCAGGAGAATTTCCTCCTCCATCAACCCTCTGAGAAAAATTAAATACATTTTCACAATACTCACTTTGGAATTGGAAAAATGCTACCTTGTTTATGAGAATTCCAGGGTTTTCCACCTGCCAAGTCTGACACAATTCTGCTGTGCAAGCCTGAAATATTTGATTCTCCATGTATTGGGGACAAGTGTCATACATACAGATTTTATTTATTTATTTGACAGACAGAGATCACAAGTAGGCAGAGAGGCAAGCAGAGAGAGGAGGAAGCAGGCTCCCCGCTGAGCAGAAAGCCCGATGCGGGGATGCGGGGATGCAGGGATGCGGGGCTGGATCCCAGGATCCTGAGATCATGACCTGAGCCGAAGGCAGAGGCTTTAAGCCACTGAGCCAACCAGGTGCCCCAAAAGTCAGCATTTTGACAAGACTGAGTGATAACTTAGAACAACAGGGATAAGAACTATTGTGTGGAGTTGTTCATGGACCCAGGCAGATCTTGCGCCAGTTTGCTGAGAGCATTAAAATATCATTTGAAATTTAAATTCCTTGTATTTTTTAATTTATTTATTTGTCAGAGAGAGGGAGAGAGAGTGAACGAGCACAGGCAGACAGAGTGGCAGACAGAATGGCAGGCAGAGGCAGAGGGAGAAGCAGGCTCCCTGCTGAGCAAGGAGCCTGATGTGGGACTTGATCCCAGGATGCTGGGATCATGACCTGAGCCGAAGGCAGCCGCTTAACCAACTGAGCCACCCAGGTGTCCCAATTCCTTGTAAAACACCAAAAAAATATGGGTCAGAAAACTGCTAATCGAGATCCCAGGGAAGGGACTGTTATTAAATCACCCCAAAGACTTAGAAGTGACTGAAAGATAAAGAGCACTGGGAAAGTGGTCAGTTAAAACACTTTAGCATTAAAAAAGAAAGAAAGAAAGAAAAGGAAAACAACTTTTAAGAATCAGCATATGGATGTATTGATGGGATCCAGTAGTCATTGTCTGTATTACTAGGTCCAGATATGCTTATTATACTTGAGATGAAAAAATATTAGTTTTTATGCTATAATAAGGTTGTACTAGGGGACAAGACTCTTGGTATGATGAAGAAATTAATCAAAATATATTACTTCATTGTTAGTGCTTTTCTCTTGAAGAATGAGAATTATCCTATATATGACCTTGGAAATTTTTCATAAAATTTTTCATAAAACTTGAATCATTCTGGACATTTTCAACCCTCCTTTAGCCTCTAATTCATGCATTGGTCTTCTTGCTCTCAGCAAATGATCTTGCTTCATGAGAAAACAACTTTTTTCAACCCAAAAGAACCCCTTGTTCTTTGCCTTCTCTTGACCTTGACCCAGCAGTTCCCCTTCTTTTTCCTGTCTTCAACCTCTCTTTCTTGTGGCTTATTCTGTTCAACCTATAAATTAGAAATCAACCTATAAATTAGAAATAAATTAGAAAATGGCTTTATACCCCATAGGCTACTATTTTTTCTCTCTCCATCCCTCATCACCAGCTTCTTGGAAGTGCAGTCCACACCACTGCCTCATCATTCATGCCCCCCCACTACTCTTTGCCATTTTCTTGATGCAGTTATTTATTTTCTCAGAAATCTCCAGTGATTCAATGGCATTTCTCAGTCATCCACTACTCTCTCCTGGAGTGTATGTTTGTGTGTACGTTTGTGTGTACTTGTCTATTTAAGCATAAGCTTATATGTGCTTGTATCCCTTACTACCAATTTGAGAGACAAAGTGGGTTTTTCTCCAGCTAAAAAGTCAGGGAGAGAGAGGGTGTATGGAGGAGCAGGAGCCCCAAATGAAGTGTTGGAATTGCCACAAAGAGATAAGTGGAACTAAAGTGTGACAAAAGCAAATAAGACCAAATCCCTGCTAAAATCAGAGGTTTAAGAAATTGGATTTTATCTCCACCCCTTCCTATCTACATGATGTCCAGGGTGTTCTCCTCATACTCTCAGAAATCTCATTGCTTTTTGGCCAATCTTGGACAACCAGGTTGTCCTTACAAACCCAACCAGGTATGGGCAGAGCTGGTGTGAGCTTGTCCACCACTGTTCCAAGAGATTGTCTCCTGGGAAAGGGCCACAGAGTCTTGGACATTCTGTGTATGAGTCCTGCCAGTGAGCTAATTAAATGAGTTTCTTTAAGGGCTCCAAGCTTAGCAGCAAGAGTGGGTTGCTAATTTCCTGACTCACCTATTCAATTCATTTGTGGTCCCAGCAAATATTCCATCTTGTAGGATACACTGCCTGGCTTTATTTCGAAGCTCTTCCTTTTCTTTACAGAGTAGATAGGAATGTGCAAAATAATAGCTTTTCTCTTCTGTGTGGGGTATCACTTATGAAGTAGAGTTCAGTTCTTTGTGCAAAAGGAATTGTGGGAATGCCAAAACAGTTTTGAACAAAACTAGATATCCAATTAAAAGTCTTTCCCTCCAAAAGCCTGAAGTTCTTACTGGAAAGATGAAGAGTCCCTCTCAGCACAGAGGGGACCCCATAACTGAGGAGGTGGGGGGAGGAACACGAGTTTTTATTCCCAATTTGTGAGCCTAGGAAACCTCTCTGGGAGTGAAGATGAGCTGCAAGTCAACGTCAGAGCTTAGAAATACAAATAACTACAGAGACAAAAGTCAACAATAAAGCTGCCATTATAGAATTTTGTAGTTTATGAATAACTTTACTTTTATTCCACAGGATCCTGGGTAAAGAAAAATGTTGTTAATTAACAGCATCCCCCCCCCCCAAGATGAAGCCTCTTTGTTTTGTTGAGATACAAGGTCTTGACTCTATCCAAGAAGGAGAGAGATTACTTAGCAGAGATAATTGCTACCTTCCCCTCCTACCACTACTTGCAAAGACTAAGGGTTGTAGCAAATGTGAACACCTACCCACTACTAGAGAGTACATCTCTGCCATTTTGCCTATCATAATTAAGGATCTATTCATCTAGAATAATAAAATTTATTCTACCCCTGGCAAAATGGGATCTAGCTAATTGTCATGCCAATTCATAACATTTTATTTCTGGTGTCTCTTCTATCCCAAAGCTGGTTGTTGAGTTCAATATTCCTTCCTCCAGGATAATTTTCAGTAAATAAAAATCTATCTACAGAAATTCATGATGTAGTTTCCAGCTGACTTGTTCTTGCTTAGGGTCAGGTTTGGCAAATATACCACATGTGTTTTTCTTGCTTCTTTTTCTCCATTCACCCCTTAACTATAAATGTCCCTAGGAATTTCTTATGAACTCTCTTCTTTGTCTATTTACTTTGCCCAGGTTCTTAGCTATTCTTTTAGCTTTATGTTTCATCTATATGCTTATAACCCCCAGAATCTGTCTTCTGCCTTAACTCTGTATAGTTTCAGCCTTTTGTTTCCAGCTTTCTTATTGAAATTTCCATTTGAAATTCAACCTTTTTAAGTCAACATGTCCCAAACCAAAGTTACTGGATTCCTCTGTCCACAAACTAATTTCCCTTATGCAGCCCCATCCACTAATTGTCTAGCATTGAAACCCAGAGTCACTCCTTGCTACCTTTCAAACACCAAGACTCATCAATTCTCCATCCCAAGTATCTTAGACATACAGTCTCTCTTGCTATGTCCTCTCTTGACATTACCTTTTATATATTCACTCATTAAAGGCTTGCTATATTGTAGCGCCGTCCTAAGGGCTAGTGACACACAAGGGAGATAAAAATCAATGAATAAGTGAAGTACAAACCTCCATGGCCATTGACCTATCAGAACCCAGGATGGTGGATGTGCTGGGTAAAGCAGGATGTACAGGAGTTTGTGAGTCTGACTCTAGGATTCTTTCTATCTCAGTACAGCTCATTTATTGGTAGAACATTTGGGAAAGCCTCTAGCCACATGTCCATTCTGCTCTCTGCCCTGCTGCCTGTGCTTTCTTTCCAAAACTAAAATCAGATTGTCACTCTTCTGATTAAAATCCTTTCCTGGATCCCCACTGCAGCAGAACAAGTACCAAACTTCTTGATTCTACTTACAAAAACTTCCAACTCAGCTTTTGTTCCCCATAGCACTATTCTTTTATACAACATAGTTACTAACCTCACAGTCCATGAAAAAGGAACGAACAGAAATGAAAATGCCCACTCTGCCTTAAAAATTTACCATCAGTATCATTCCCAATCATCCTCTTTACCCCTTTGGCAATCAACTCAATGGATCATTTTCCTAATGATTGCTTTTCACACTTTGCATAACTGTTTCAAGTATCAAGACACTGAATGGTTTTGATGAACATAGATAATCAGTGTGTGATTATTTACTGTCCTAATGTATGCTCCAAGGCTCCATAGAATATGTGTGAATAGAGCAGCCATGCAGCAGGCTGCCAGAAACAAGTTCTCTGGTCCTGCTCTTAGGAACACAGGGTTCATCTTTATAGATGAGTATAATCTTTAAGAGGGAAGGAGAGCCAGGTACTGGCCACCTCTCCCCTCACATGAGTAGGCCATGTAACAACATTTATTCATTAAGGCATTTATTCACTCAATCATCCATGCATCAAACACTGAGCATTTGCCAAGTACCCTGTGTTGCAAAGATGTGCCCTGTCCCCAGGGAGCTCAGTGTCTTATGTGATAAGTTTTGTGATTTGATTCAAATATGGGGACTAAAAAGGAGTGAGCCAGATTTCTGCTGAGGAATTTGGGTCCTGGGAGACACTTGAGAGGTTTTTAAAAATGTTAAAGAATGGGGTTTGGGGAGAACAAGAAGTCGTATGTGTGAGTATGTGTGCACACATTTAAGGAATGGGGAGAATGGTAGTTCATGGGCGGGAAAGAAATTGCTGCTCTGAGAAAGTGAATCAAAATGCAAAGTTAATTTAAAAACTACATGATTTCGGTGATTTGGGGGAAATTATGGCAAGTTCAGTGTGACTTGAGGTAGGCAGCAATGGGTGAGCAGGGGCTACAGGGGAAGATGCTGGAAGGTAAGCAGGGTGCAGATTATAGAAGACTTGGAGTGTGGAGCTCAAACTTTCTCTGTAAGCAGTGGGAAGCCCAGAGAAATCTCTAAGCAATGGAGTGACTCATCAGATTTTTTTTTTTTTTTTTAATGAAGGTTCAATGTGGATACCAAGGATGGATTTGAGAACATGAGCATGAATCTTTTCCCATCCAAGTACTAACCAGGCCCGACCCTGCTTAGCTTCCGAGATCAGAGCACGAATCCTTTCTAGAGGGGACCATAACCACGGACAAATCCATGGCTGTGTTTTAGCTAACTTTGCATGTTTGGGTGTGTTTCCTCCTAGTGACAGTGCTGGCCATTTTCCATGAACTGCACGTCGACCCTGACCTGTACACACTCCTGTTCGGGGAGAGCGTATTGAATGATGCAGTGGCCATTGTCCTTACATAGTAAGTACCAGAACTTGGCCTCTGTTTTTTTGACCATGTGAAATGTGCTTCCAGTTGGTGATAATTCCTGGTGGCTTTGAAGTATCTTTTCTCTTATGTCATAGAGATGTGGCAATTTCTCATTTTTAAGCAATTGCTACCACAGAAAATCTCTAATAATGGGTATAATTCATTAGGTACCTAATTTTTAACACTATTAATGAGTTTCATGTTTCCAACCTATTACAAGATACTACCCAGGGGGGGTAACTTCTTTTCCTCAGGTGCATATATTTAGCTAATTCAATTAGAGTTCCTAAAACGCACATATGAGCTTCCCTCACTTCAAATCATTATCATTTAATTTTTTCCTTTATACAAACCATTTTCCAAATAATGGACTACTGCTAACTATTGTATTTATAGTAAGTTTGACAAATTGGAGATAGAACCTGAGAGTCAGACTACTCTTTATTTCTCAGTGCAGATGTAATGTGTTATCAGAACATACACATCTTTAAATCCTCAAGTGATATGTGAAACTAATGGAGCTTCAACTAAATGCTAATGTAATTTTCCCTTGATCCTGGAAGAATTTTCTTTTTGAGATGGGAACTAGCACTCTTTCCTTACCTCCCCTTTAGACACTTGCCATTTATATTTAATAAATGCCACTTTGGTGGCTTTCAGTATGTCAGAGGTCTCTTCTTGGTTTTAGATTAAGACCAACATTTTGGGCAACTGTCAAATACCCCAAAGGAAAATAGCTATCTGACAATTAAATGTGACTATAGGACTCAATTCAGGGTGTTAATCACTTCAGATGCATTTGAAAATGTATTATGAAGTAACAAAAGATGTTTAAAAGCCTGATCTCAGAGTAGGAAACAACAGAACAGCACTACTCTTCTTCTGCCAACTCACATTTCTTAAGGCTGCCAACCGAAGTTGCCAGTGAATTCAGCAACTTTTAAGCAAGGTCTTCAAATAAACTTGTATTTCAACTGGCCCTGAGAGGAGCCTTTCCTGTATTAAAGGAAAATATTGGTGAGTGGAAACTGAGAGCAAAAGCCATGGCAGGTTCACAAATGCTAACGGATGCTTTTAAAGAAAACACCAAGAACAATTAATTAGGACATCAGGAATCTCTGTCCAAGAAATAGGAGTATTAAAGGAACATTTGGAGTAAAAGTTGTTTAAATCTGTTGAGTCCCTCATTTTTGCCTCCTGGGCTGCCAAGTTGTAAAAGGCCAAGCAAAACGAAACCACTAAAGCACAAATGAGCTTGGGAAAGAGTCACACAGCTACAACCAAGGGAGAGTTTGGCTTTTCCACTTTCAGCACCATCATTCACAGTAGTTTCCCACTAAAAATAGACTCCAATGATGAATGTTGATGCTGTTGTGTATAGATCTCAGGGGCATTTGAAACAGTCTATTTATTATCTATTCAGATCAATACATGATTATTATGGCAGTGCCTTCTCTCTCAACTACCCATGCATTGCATGACTTAAGAAGTGTTTCCCACCGTGGCAAGATCTCTTCCTTACTAGGGACAAGACACTTGCCATTCTAGCCAAAATCTTATGTTTTCTAGATTTGGCAATTGAGGTATCATAGAGTGACCCCAAAGAGTTCCACCTTTAAAGTAAAAGGAAAACTAAATTAGAAATACTTGGCATGGAAACTTCCACATATTCAAACTCTAGGCTCTTTCTTCTACCTGGTGCACCTGGACTCCATTGGCCTTTTCCTGAGCTCTACTGAGAGTGTGTACCTGCACCATCCTGGATCCGCACTGTCTGTTCTCCAGTGCCAGCTGTGGCTGGCCACATCCTCCACCCTGTGCAGTTTTCCACAATGCTGTACTCTTCACTTTGCTCACTTGCTTATGTGCTTTTTAAACTTAGTTTCCAGCACATGTGACAATCTTTTTATACACCTATTTACATACACACATATTTCCTCTCCTTTTTATGCACCATCACCAGACTCTTTCATCCAACTATCTTCTGGCTTCCTTAGAAAAGCCCTATTTAAAAGTTTCGCATGACTTTCAGACCAGAAGATCAAACGTTTGTCTCTTCACTTTCCTCTTCCTTCATGTGAAACTGTGCATAGCACCCAGACACAACTCTCTGCCTGGTAACTCATGCTTTACCTGCACAGAGTTCACTCCTCCTCAGCTTGTTTCTGCCTAATCAGGTCTTTCACCACCTCAGTCTCCATCAGGAACCATTAGCCCACATGTTAAGTCCCTAATCTAGCCCTGCATGAACCTCTATCAAGTCCCTTCCAGCATAGCAGGGCAATCTTGGGATTACACTTGTATTTGCCTTTTTTTTTTAAGATAGTAACTTTTTGAACACAGAGTCTGTATGCTTGCAATGCATATTAAAAGAAAAAATGAGAAGTGCCTGGGTTGCTCAGTTGGTTAAGCATCTGACTCTTGGTTTTGGCTCAGGTCATATGATGTCATGGTTCAAGGGATGGAGCCCGACATTAGACTTTGTTCCCAGGGGGGAGTCTGCTTGTGGATCGTCTCCCTCTGCTCCTCCCCCCACTCATGCACATGCTCATGCAGGCACATGCATGCTCTCCTTCCCTCTCCCTAAAATAAATAAATACATCTTCTAAAAAAAGAACAAATGAAATCCCTTTTGTGTTTTCCTCTTCTTAGTTCTATCTGTATAGTTTTGAAGTTTAAGAATAGTGATAAAGCTCTTCTTGTATCATGGAAAAGAAAAGTTACGCACTTTGATATGAAGTCAAGTTTAATAAAGAACTCAGATCATCAACTGCTATGGCCCAACTGCTATTACTACCTCCAGAGCTCCTTTGGAATGCCCACACAATTTCATTTACATTCCCATCTCCCATCATTAAATATTCCTGTTTAAGGATCATCCTTTCAGTTTTAGTATTTTAAAAATTTTAATTGTTAGTATTGTGACAGTACGGTGCTCTAGCATTTCATTCAAATACATAGTAATTTAGCCACATCTTAGATTAAGTCACCTTTTCTGTGCTGGTCTAAGAGGCCAATGGGAAATTATGTTACCTTTTTTAGGTTAAATGTGCTCTAGACAACTAACATATAATTGAATTTGATGACCACAACTATTATATATGGCAGCAGGTGGTGATGGTATCCCTATGGCTTAAAATGATCCAGAATTATTCATTTTAAAATAAAAGTAACTTTATTTAACAAAAAATTTTGAAATTAGCTCGTCTCTCTCTGACCCATAGTGTCATTTTAAGTATGTAGGGAGTGCCATGCCCGAACATGTAGAATGTATATTGGTTCATAAACAAATGAATTCCACATGATGGCATTTCTGAAGATTGTTTAATAGGCTATGAAGGAAGGAAAAAGACATATTGAAGAGGTCTTGAAGGACGTGTGTTTTTGAATCCTGAACAACGACATTGCTTTCAGAGGCAGTATGGTGGAGTACGAAGAGTCCTAGACTTAAGCCAAAAGAGCTGGTGTCAGGATTGCTGTGGATTACCTGTGCAGTTATTACAGTTGACAGGAAACCAACACAAACTGTTGTAAGCAAAAAGGGAATTTGTGTTGGCTGATGTGATTGAATAACAGGAGTGGAAATGGCAGCAAAGGACTCACTGATATGAGCAGGAACTCTTTTTTTCCTCAGCTTCTTCAGGGTTAGCTCCCTCACCTGGTCCCAAGCTGGCTGCCAGCATCTCGGAGGGCTGTACCTTCCTTCAGGAGAATGGAGCAAGCATCTTTGTCCCATTATTCCCAGGCCAAATCTTAGTACACCGTACAGATTATAATGCCATTTCACACCCACTGTGGCCAGGGGAATGTTCTGCATTCATTGGCTCAGTTCTAAGTCACATGCTTCATGGGTTTAAGAAGGTACTCATTTAAATAATAATAATAATAATAGTAATGTACTCATTTTCACTTGGAAGCATATAAACTAATCCTGGGGAAAGGTGGGATATTGCTCAGAGTGATATTGCCACAAAAAAGAAGTGGATGTGGGACAGAAACAAAACAGAACCAAACCTAGAAGACCACAACAGTGACTGTACATGGTTATAAACTCTCAGTACTTATTTCTTTACCTGTGAAATGTAAGAACAGTTGTTCTATATACATTACAAAATTATTCTGAGCAATAAATAAAGCAATATAGTTGGACTCTATAATCTTTAAAATCAATGTAATCTATGCTATATAAGGACACATATAATTTATATAACCATTTATATCAATATGTTTCATTCTACTTACAAAGATCTCTTTGCCCTCATTAAAATGACTAAGGATAGACCTGCTTCTAGTGAAGCATTCTTTTATAAAGATGGCATTTTATGATCCAAGGAATATAGAGAATAACCATTTTCACATGTGATTTCCCCCATTAAGAATGAAGCACTTAGTTAAGGCATACTGTCTAAAGTTGATAAATCAAGAAATAGAGGTTGAAGTATATTACTTAAAGTTATAAAGTCACTCACAACCAAAATTGATAATACTCCTGGGAGTCAGTTAGAAGAGGGAAGAGGGAAAGAAAGGGATAAGTTAACTAAAATGTCACATCGCTCATAATAATAAATCAATATATACTATGTGGATTTGATAAATTAAGAAAGGGAGGTATATCCCTATTATTTAGGTCATACGACAGTCATCAGAAGAATGAAAAACATAAATAGTTAAAGGAGATTCTTTTGCTTTGTAGAACTCTGATTTATACAAAGAAGGGAAATGTAATTTACTCTTTATTTTGTGTCTTTTTATACTGTTTGAATGTTTGCATTTGTTGTATCTATTTGTATCTATTTAAAGTGTTCTTTAGGTGATTAAGATATCATAAGCAGAAACTAGAAAAGAAAAGCCAATTTATTTAATGGCAACAAAGTCCCACAATCCTACCAAGCAAGAGTCACCACAAATAAATGGTGAAGGATAAACCAATGAAAGAAGTTTCAACACACATGTTGATAAGTTGATGGTCTTTATAATGTACATGATGAATTGTTAATCACCTTAATATACCAAATGAACTAGTTATGTTACTTTATGTAAATTACTTAACGTCCCTGTGCCTAAATGTCTTGTTTATAAAACAGGGCTGGTAAAAGCACTCACCTCATTAGGCAAGATTGAACATAAAACACCTAGAATAGGGTCTGACACATAATACTCAGTAAGAATTCGATATTAGCTGCTGATATTACTGCCGTTATCAAAGACCAATAAGGAAAATGTAAACATGATAGAAAAATGGGCAAAGGAAATAAGTAGGTAATGAACAGAAGAAACGTAAAATGACCAGTAATACTGCTAGATAAGATCAGCTTCACTATTGATGAAATAAAACAAATTAAACCACCAACAAAGTATATTTTTTTGATAAGCAAATCTTCAAATCTCCAGAAGTCATGAAAGAACAGGCATACTTCAGGTTAATTGGAGTTTGAGGAAGTGGGAACGCTTCTACATTACTGGTGAAAGAGAAAACCGAGGGGACTTTTACAAAGGCAATTGACATTACTTGTTAAGAATTATTAGAGTATGTTAATCCTCTGATCCACCTATTTCATTTTTAGAAATTTATCCTAAGAAGTAACTAAGGGCTTATGTAACTTTCTCCATGGAGATGAGTGCATTGATTTGCACAAGAAATTGTACATAAGTTACTAGTTGGTTGAATAAATTATAACACATTAATATCATGTAATCCTTATGCAGTCATTTGAAAAATGACATAGAAAAATGTATTCATGTGAAAAGATATTCACAATACGTTTTTTAAAAAAGTAAGAAATTTTAAAATGTTATATACAGTAAGACCTATTTTGGTTAAAAAATCACAGCCAAATTTGTGTCTGTCTGTGAGCATATATATATTTATAACACATTATAAATAAAATTTATATATAAAATCAAAGAGTTAGGTAGGATCATAGGTGATTTTCATTTTCTTCTTTTGGGATATATACATATTTATTGGAAATAATTAAGCTACTTATGATCCACTCTGGTCCAAAGAATCCCCCATAAACATACTTAAAAATAGGCAATCTTCACTTAAGTACAGATTCTAGGGCACCTGGGTCTCTCAGTCAGTTGCATCCAACTCTTGATTTCAGCTCAAGTCATGATCATGATCATGCACTCAGTGGGGAGTCTGCTTCAAGAGTCTTTCTCTAACTCCCTGTCTCCCCCCATCTAAAACAAATAAGTAAACCTTTAAAAGAAATAAAATAAATACAGATTCTATAAAGGTTTAAGTCTAAATTTTTTTCCTACACATGAAAGAGCAGAAAGAGGATGTTGAGTGTTCTCAGCCATTTATCTGCAAAACAGAAATATTGCCAATATTGTACTGAAAGATCTACTTGTGAAATAATTCCACAATGTACAAATGCCTCCAGATTTTCTTAGAGCTAAAAGAAAAACCCCATTAAACAGCTGGCTCTTGGATGACAATAAATACACACTAGGTGCCTTTGTTCCCTTATAAGCAAATGCTTCTAAGGAAATTCAATGTAGATCATCAAAAAGGAGGGAGAAATGGAGCACTAATTTTCTTTTTTTAAATAAGAGTGTTTTGCTGCTTAGAGGTTCTTACTAGAAAATGTCATTTTAAGTGTGATACCGGTGAATGCTTGGCACTGAGAGTGACTGACATTTTGAAAGACCACACTTTTTATATCCCATGCATCTTAAGCAAAATTTAACATGGAAGTTAATGGGATGGCTGTGAAACTCAAAGAACCATGTGACTAAGGAGACTCAAGACATCTATCACGCACCCATTCAATAAAAATGTTCTGAGCATCTGTATGTACCAGACATTAGGCTGAGCATTGATGATATAGATGGATAGGTAGGTACAGTCACTCATCCTTGCCTTCAACAGCCTCTCACTAAAATAGATAAACAGTAGCTTGTAGCTATTTAATTTAATATGTGTACAAACCTTGCTCTAAAAATCATCCCAGAAAATAGTTGTGTAGGGTTGGTTATAAACATATATCACTAAAGAAATTCATTATTTCTCTTGATACCATCTTCTCTAGATTGCAGGCTCCTTGAAAGTAAGTTCTACCTTTCTCCATCCCTCACAACACACAGTTAATTATTTGGAAGGTTCTTAAATAATTACTGAAGGAGCAAGTAAGTATACCTTTTCAGGTGAAGGTAGAGCCATTTTACTAATCCTCTCATTAAAATCTACTCCAGAGGATGGATGTTTAACATTCTTTATACTGCTTCTTCTGAATATTTGAAAAACTTGTTAGCTACCGTCATTAACTCAACTTCCTCTCCCATTTGACCTGTAGTTGTAAACACAGAGGTGATAAAAAGGTGTCTCCTTTTGATGAGAATAAACCAAAACTGTTATCACAACCAGAAAGTATATTTCTCACGAATCTGCTTAACTTAAAAACAAGTTTCTTATATCTTGACACATCTTTCTGAAGGTGTGTCTAACTTTGATATTTGCCTTGGAAACTGATCATCAGCATGAAAGGCATTTATTTTGATGCCTGTCTAGATACTGCTGTGATATATAATTTAAAAAAAAAGTTAAGGCCTTTTTTGCTTAAGAACATCCTTGTCCTGGCAGTCAATTCCATGCTGACTTCCATTTTTTGGACACCAGGTGGCATCACCTAGCAGGAATGGGCAGGCGTCCTGGTATCCTGAAAAAGTGGCTAGGAGGCAGAGCTCAGCTGACCTCCTGCTACAAGTCTGAAAGCCAGTGCTTGCTGCCCACACCCCTGCTTGCTCCTGTGGCTGTTTGTTTTTTCTTGTTCCTGATCCCTGGTTCCTGTTTCCTGGCTATGACGGTAGCATCTTTCTACACTAGCTCCTAATGTCCCTGTTCAGATTACTGAAGTGACCTTGCTTTATCCTGTGACTGTTCCTTGTCTCTCGGATTAGATACAATGTTCACTCACTGCTTCTCCAGAAATCAGCCTCATGACTTAGAACTTCCTTCCCTTAGTGCCAAGCCATGCATGACAAATTGATCTACCAAAAATAAAGAAATAGAAGAAATCCATATTGCTGCTTTCTTATCTTAATTCCATTGTACTTTAATTCATTGGTGTATTAGTCAGATGTAAGTGACAGAAACTCAATTCAAATTAGCTTAGGCAAAAAGAATTCATTGGCCTCTTCAGCAGGGGCTGGGTTAAGTCTGGGCAAGCCAGGACTCAGGGATTCAAACATGTCTATTTTTTCTTTTCTATTATCTATTCTTTCCTTTTTCTTTCTTGGTTCTGAATTCCTCTTAGTGCTAGCCTCACTCTTTCCTAGTATAAATACATGACTTATTCTAACAAACAGACGAGGGTGGCTAATGGCATCTCCAGGCTCATATTGTTTTATTTCAAAGTAACATTTCATACTCCCAATATTTGCATGTCAAACACAGAGAAGGATTCGGATTGGCTCTGCTTATATCAGAAGATCACCCCAAGGCCAATCACATTGTATTTCAAGGGAATTAATGATGATTGGCCAGATCTGAATCATTTCCCCAACCTTGTGGCCAGTGGCATGGAATCTATAATTAGAAGAAAGTGACTGGAGGGCAGGTATAATGGGCATCCCAGAACAGTAACTATGGTATTTCATGATAATAAAATATTCAGAACATGGTGGATTAAAATAAAGCAGATAGTCCATATGCCATTATAAACTGAAAGAAATGCTTTTTTTGAAAAGGCAAAAAATTCTTTTCTAAATGTAGAGTTGATTTTTAAGAAAAGAAAAGGAAATTCCCAAGAGTGGGAAACAAGAGAGAAATCACCTCCTGTGGGAAGCTACCACTGTCAGTGGCCGTAGGATTTTGTGTAGGATATAGATCCAGAGTTTTTGGAGTTGGAGTCTTGATTCCATGTGGAAGTGATGGAAGTCAAATCTTTTTGAATAAAGCCTGGAGTCCAAAGTTCTCCCTCAGTCACATGGACTCTGTTCACCAACCTTAAGGAATCATGAGGAAACTTGCCATCTATGTGGAATTTGAATCAAAATCCCTGATCTTGCAGTTGTGACAGAGGAAATAGAAGCCAATAAATTAATACAAAAGTTTTCAGTACTATTGAAATGACTGCCCCAGCCTCATTTCTCTTTTCTTACTTCCAAATATGCTAAACTGCTTTGAGCTGAGACTTTCTTAACCCAGGCACATGGAAGTCCCACAGGGAAAAACAAAAACAAAAACAAAAACACCCCAGAATTTTTTCTGTAAATGAACTCATGGTAAGAGTTTGCAGGCCACAAAGGGGAAAAAATCCACCATGAAGAAAAGCTAGGAGATAAACAAAAAAGTAAATCAGAAGAACAAGAACCTTACAGGACTAAACAAAAGTTTCAAAAACCTGAGAGCAATTATAAAATGAGCATATTAAAAATGACAGAAGAAATCAGAGAAAGACAATTATCATATGAACTCTCTGATATAAGGAATTTGAGAAGCAGGGTAGGGGGTTGTGGAGGGTAGGGAAGGAAAAAATGAAACAAGATGGGATCAGGAGGGAGACAAGCCATAAGAGACTCTTATGTCTCTTATGAGTTGCTGGGGGGTAGGTGGGTAGGGATAGGGTGGTTGGGTTATGGACGTTGGGCCTCGAGGGTATGTGCTATGGTGAGTGCTGTGAAATGTGTAAGCCTTATGATTCACAGACCTGTATCCCTGGGGCTAGTAATACATTATATGTTAATAAAAATAATTTAAAAAATAAAAAAATGACTGAAGAAATAAATGGAGAAGCAAGGAAAATATGAAAGAATAACATAATAAGAAACAAAAACTTTTCAGAAAGAAAAATGTGGATATTGGCTTTAAAAACTGAATGACACAATGTCTTATTAAATCCAGCTGGTGGGGGCACCTGGATGGCTCAGTGGGTTAAGCCTCTGCCTTTGGCTCAGGTCATGATCCCAGGGTCCTGGGATTGAGTCCCACATCAGCTCTCTGCTCAGCAGGGAGCCTACTTCCTCCCCTCTCTGCCTGCCTCTCTGCCTACTTGTGACCTCTGCCTGTCAAATAAATAAATAAAGTCTTTGAAAAAAAAAATCCAGCTGGTGACCCAGAAGATAAAGTTGGCCAATGACCCAGAAGTCAGTACAGATTTAAAAACATAAAAAGTTGGCTAAGAGACACGGAGGATAGCATGAAACATTTCAGACTACCACAATAAGAATTTCAAAAGGAGACACTAGAGAGAATTAATTTGTGACAATATTTAATGAGATAATGGATGATAATTTTTCAGAATTGAAGAAAGGAAAACATCACATTATATCCAGAGTTGGATAAATTAAACCTAATTCACACGCAAATATGTTGCAGTGAAACATGAGATCATCAAAGACAAAATGGAAATTTTAAAAGCCAACAGAGAGGAAAGAGGGATTACTTACAGTAGAAAACCACTTAGATGGCATCAGTTTTCTCATAGTGATAATAGTAACCAGAGGACAGTGGAATAGTTAAGTACAAATTATAAAGGGAATATAAACAAAAACCTAAATTCAAAATTCAACTGAAATATCATTCAAGGGAAAGAAAGAAAGAAAGATATGTTCAGGTAGACAGAATTTACCACTCAAGGATAATCAGTGATAGAAATAGGAAACTGAACTCAGAAAGAAGTGGGAGATAAGGAGTAGTAATCTAAAAAAAAAAAATGAAAAAATCAAATTTAATAAGGAATGACTGTGATGATAAAAATAATGATTATTAATGGAGAGGGGTGAAATAAGGTGAACCAAGCACTCTATTATCCTCTACAATATTCAAAGACAGTGGACACTAAATGATGGGGGAGGGAAAGATGATGTTATGTAGAGAAAATGGAGATGACAAGACCTGTTTATTAATGTAATCCAATTTTCACTCAGTGTTCTTCAGAATGTTTCTCAAAATGGTGCAAAAGAGTCTGACAACAGATTTCAATTTGGATTAGAAATGTTAAAATCAATTCATAGGTAGTATGAAATTCTGGATAATCTTCAATAATTTCAAACTGTGCAAAGGATTCCTATATTTTAGGAAGCTGGTAAATTATCTGCCTTGGAGTCCTTCCATTTTTCTTTAAGATTCTAAGCTCTCACCTTAGTAGTGTAGTGTTTCCCGTTATGGAACTCATTGTATTCTCGACAACAGGGGACATTTTTTACCATACAAGTGTTGATATGCTGTAAGATGTAGATATCTTGAAAATTGTCCTTTATGTACACAAGTATCTTTGAACTGATATTCTAGGCAACAAACCAGTTTTGAGAGAAAGTTGAAAAGTGTTTTTCTGTCTTTTGCTATCTTCTGTCATTAAGTCGTAAGTAGTTCCTTAATCGTTTTAACCTCTGTTTGAAATTTAACTTTCTACATTGAAAGGTTTCTCTAGCCTGAGCCCAGGATGACCAGCCATGTAGTAAGAAAATGACTTGTACTAAGCAAAGCACATCTGAGGCAGAAGTGGACACCAGGGGCTGACATAATAAACACCAAGAAATGACTGACCCAATGACCAGAATATAGATGCTGGATCAGCTCATTTTCTTTCCATGGTCAAGCTACTTAGGAAACAGAATCATGATTGGCTTCTCCTTTATTAATTCACCATAGAAAAATACTCTCACTAGAATCTCAAGTACCCCAAAGATCATAGGATAAAAAGCAGTCTTTCCTACAGGCAAACCTGCATATAAAGGCAAAGAATATCTAGAGGGTTGTATGGAGAGCATGGGGACAGGTGACTGATAGATTGATGACTCAGGTGTTTATCCGCATCTGCCACATAAAAGGTATCTTTTTTTCTGATGGACCTTTAAATTTTGAAATGCATGGCAACTACCCCCAAATCCATACCAACATTTAGGATAACTTAAAACTACTCATAGTTTGTTAGGATAACTAAAATTTGCTCTCTCCTCTTTACATAAAGCTGGAATGGTCACTTGCAGTGTTTGATTCTGTGATTCTTCTAGATTCTCCCATGACTAATCAATCCTTCTTCTGATTGATACATTGTACTTTTGTCACCATACATGAATACCATTCATCTCTATCCTAATGTCCTTTAATATACGGTGGAGGGATTGATACTGATTCCCTCTTCTTCTCCATGTTGTGACCTGTGGCATACATTCCCAGGACAGGGAACAGATCATAACTAGATATCAGGCCCATCTGTAAGAAGCCATCTATAAGAAGAACCAATAATGACTTTAGCCTCATGGGAGGGTAGATTTCAAGGTTGTTAAACTGGCTTCTATTAATAACATGATCTAAAACACTACACATTAAGCTTTTGGGGAGGGGGTCATAAACTTCCTTTAGTGTCTGAAGAAACCTATGGCTCTCACCTAAGGGACTAGAAGGAAGTGCATCAAAACACAAAGATGAAACTTTATAGTTTCAGGAGCTCTGACTTAAGATTTTTTTTGTCCTAAGGCATTATTTTCTCTCCAATGTATTTAAGCCTCACTTTATTCTGAACAACTGAGACAATGTCTTTTATTACAGGTGATCAATGCTGAATTTTTTTTTAAAGATTTTATTTATTTATTTGACAGAGATCACAAGTAGGCAGAGAGGCAGGCAGAGAGAGAAGGAAGCAGGATCCCTGCTGAGCAGAGAGCCCAACGTGGGGCTCGATCCCAGGACCCTGGGATCACGACCTGAGCCAAAGGCAGAGGCTAAACCACTGAGCCACCCAGGCGCCCCCTGAATTTTTTTCCTAAAAATTTTTTTCCAGGGAACAAGGGGCCAAATCAATATGCAAACATAATTTTGGTCTAAATTAAAAGTACTCTCTTGGCCTGAAGAATGTAATCTGTTTATATTACTCGGGCTCCATAATGAATTTACATGGCAGGCTTATTGCAAGTTTTATGTGGGCTCTGCCTTACAGGGGCATGTAATGCTTAGGGAATCTGATTAAAACTTTGGGAAGGAGCAGCTGTTCAACTATAGACGGTAAACTCAGGGCCCATTTTTCAGAGCCTGACGGCAAGGCCTGACACCCTCACCAGCTATTGGATGATATATGAACTGTCTTTGAATGCCCAGCTCCTGTGTTAATAGCTTTAAAATATCGGTTGTGTATGAGAAAGAAGTTGGGAGCTCTTATCAATTTTCCTGACCCAGAGGTCCTCAAATACATCATTTTTTTTTCATTGCCAGAATGACAGGCAGTGCTGAAGGGAAAAGGAAGAAATTTTTTTCACCATTTAGTTTGTTCTTCATTGGTTAACAGTAAGAGTTTCTCATTTCAAAAGATAGTGGAATGAGTGCCAGTGAAATTAAACACATAAAAGCCAGACTGGCATCATTCTGTAGTGTCAGAATCATAAGGGAGTTAAATCTGATTTTTCTAAAGATGCTTATTATTTCAAATTGGACAGATGGAAGTCAAATTCTGAAGCCTGTGCCAAATGGCTTACTACCAGAATGGCAATTAAATGGTCAAATTCGATTAAAAGTTTAACCCTAATATGTTCAGAAATTTATCTTTTTTTATTTTTAACCCCAACTTATTTTGCCCATCTTAGCTGCCTACTTTGTCTTTATGGACATCAGAATATCTTCTAAGTGAATGAGTTCTTAATTATGTGACTGTTGACCATGTAGATTTGTAGGCATTATCGATTGTTCTTATAGCAGTGTACTTCTACCTTTTCATTAGCATGTTTATAAGGAAAAGTTATGAAGAGTAGAAAAATATATGCATGTATGCACTCAATTTTGTTTTTATTAGTAACTCTGGTTAGTGTTTTGGTGGAAAAAATTTTAATCTAGAACATACCTCATGTGTGAATAGTGTTACTTTTCCATGAAGAAGTGAAGACTGGTCTGGGAGGCTAGATGATGACTCTGCCATTTACTAACTTTATACCATTGAACAAGTCAGTCACCCTCTTCAAGTCTGCTTTCTGATTTCATGAAGAGAGCAGCTTTAGTGTACGTATCTGTCCTAATTTTAAAAAAATATATATCTGATGGGGTGCCTGGCTGACTCTTGGACTCAGGTCACGATGCCAGGCTTCTGGGATCAAGCCCCGCATCGGGCTCCCTGTTCAGTGGGGAGCCTGCTTCTCCCTCTCCACCAGTAGTGCTCTCTCTTGCATGTGCACTCCCTTTCTCTCTCTCAAATAAAATCTTTTTAAAAATTTAAAAGTGAGAAAAATATATAAATCTGTTGGGATTTTAGAAGTGAGATTGTACTGAAAACATAAATAATGAAAGTGAATAAGACCAATGTTGTGGGGCACCTGGGTGGCTCAGTCCTTAAGCATCTGCTTTGGGCACAGGTTATGATCCCAGAGTCCTGGGATCAAGTCTCGCACCAGGCCCCCTGCTCAGCGGGGAGCCTGCTTCTGCCTCTCCCCCAGCTCATGCTTTTGCCCACACTCTCTATCTCAAATAAATAAATAAATAAAATTTTTAAAAAAGAAAAAAGACCAATGTTGTGAGGAAACAAAACTGTAGAAAACCAAAGCCTAAAACATGTTAATTATTTACTAAGATGGATACAAAAGACTATTTATATCCATAAAACATAGATGAGTTGAAACTTAAAAAGTAAAACCATAGAAATTGAAAATATGAAAATCAAAACAAAATTTTCAATAGGAAAAATGATAGGATATGATGAGCTGATATGATTGTTTACTTAAAAATATAAGAGACTTGGGGCACCTGGGCTGCTCAGTGCATTTAGCATCTGACTTTTGCTTTCGACTGAGGTCCTGATCTCATGACTCATAGGATCGAGCCCCACACTGCAGACTCCATGCTCAGTAGGAGTCTGCTTGAATATTCTTTCCCTCTGTCCCTTCCCTCCCTTTCTCTCTCTCTCTCTCTCTCTCTCTCTCTCTCTTTCAAGTGAACAAATATATCTTTAAGAAAAATTAAAGAGACCCAAATGGAAAAATACTGGAGAGCTCAGAAATTTGGCTGGACAGAAAATCAACACACAAAAATCAACAACTTTCCTGGACTTCAGCAACAACTGATGATAAAATGTAATAGGAAAATTATTTTGTTCACTTCAGCATTTTAAAATCTAAAATCATTAGAATAGCCCTAAATAACAGAAGTGTGAGATATCTGAGAAGACTAGTCATAACTTTAGTGAAGGACAAAAAAGACCACCTCAATAAATGAGGGAACCTGCTATGAAATAGGATGGGAAGACTCAATATTGTTAAATGGTTAGCTTTCCCCCCAAGTAATCTATACCTTCAGTATAATCTCCCTTCTAAAATTCCAACAGATATTTTTAGGATGTTTCTAAAATTCACATGGAGCTTCTGCTTAAGACAGCAGGATAAATTATTTTACTAGCCTCCCTCAAAACAAATTAAAATTATGAAAAACATAGAAAAATAGAAACTTTTTGTAGCCCATGAAATGGAAATAGCCACAGTTCCAAACCATAAACTATGAAAGATTTAAGCATGAAGTATTGCTGTCAATAATGTGAAATCTTGAACAAGAAATGGAAATATTCCAAGCCAACTGGAAATATTCCAGACCAGACAGCAGATCAATTACTGAAAGAACCAGCCAATATTCCGTTGTTTAGAGAACAGATAAAATCAGGTAAGCGGGCCAAGGGAGAAATGGGGCAAATAGTCTGACCTTTCAAAATGAAAGATGAGTAGAAATCATGCTGACCCACATTCTAGTTTTCTAGCTAGAACGCTGCAGAGCTGATCTGCGCTGGTGGTGGGGGTAGGTTCAGCAATTTCCAAATCAAAACATAATTCATCTACAATTTATGGGTCTTTTCTCTATGCCACCTCAATCCGAATGCCATGAACTGCAAAAAAGATGCATTCCCAGCAGAGAGGAAACGCATTTGGTGACAGATGCTTAAGACAAATAACTTGTGGCAGTTTTAAAACATGGCCTCCAAATTCTTTGACATTCCTCTCATAGAGAGTTGAAGTCTCAACAGGAGGCAGAGGAAGCCATACTGTGCCAGTTTCCAAGCCTAGGCCTTAAGAAATCATCAACTTCCTCTTCCTGTCCCTTGGGACACTCCCTCTTGGAACCCAGCCACCTTGCTGTGGGATGGTTAAGCTGGTCTGTGGAGACTACTGAGTGGGGAGGGAATGATAGCCAGCAAGGCTTCCCAGACAAGTAATGTAAATTTGTGATAGACCAGTATGCAACACAGGAAGAAATGGTGGGACCAGGGACTAACTGGAGGGTACATGCCCAAAGTACTTCAGGTTCAAATTTAATTTTAAACAGTGTGATGGCCAAATATAACTGAAGGCAGCTGGTTTGAGACCCCAGGTTTAATTACCATAAACCAACTATTCCATTAGAATCTTCTTATTGTCATTCTCATCTGAGGCTACCATCATTTCTACCTTTACTCTTTTGTGATTATTGTTTTATCAGTCAGGAATTCTTTCCCAAGCCTTCTATCTTCAAAAGGTAATTATTTTGCAAAATGGAGATCACATCTTACCTCTCCAATAAACAGTCTCAAGAACCTTCTAACCACCGATCCCCTTCTCTGAACCCCAGGGAAAGCTTTATTTGGAACCATGGACTCCCAGAGTGAGTCAAAGCATAAAGATAAATCAGTTCAGGGGCACCTGGGTGGCTCAGTGGGTTAAAGCCTCTGCCTTCGGCTCAGGTCATGATCCCAGGGTCCTGGGATCAAGCCCTGCATCGGGCTCTCTGCTCAGCAGGGAGCCTGCTTCCCCCCCTTTCTCTCTGCCTGCCTCTCTGCCTACTTGTGATCTCTGTCAAATAAATAAATAAATAAATAAATAAATAAATAAATAAATAAATAAATCTTTAAAAGATAAATCAGTTCAGTTTCAGATAGAACTGTCTTCCAATATGACCAGCAGGAGGTCGGTCCACCCAGATGTAGTGATCTTTTGGGAAGGCAGAACAATGAGGAACAGTGAGGTCTTCCTTCTAATCATCTCTTAACTGATTCCCTGTATCTTCAAGCGAATGGTTCTGGTCTAAGCTTTGGGAATCAGATAGTAACTAACAGCCTCATTTTGTTGGGCCTCCCCAGTGCTGATGGGGAGTCTTTTGTTTTATTTTTTATTTTAAGAAAAAAAAAACAAAGTCTTTTGTTTTATTTTTTATTTTAAGAAACATCTGAATTTATTCCCTAGATTTAAAAATTAAGAGAATTAACATAAAAACCCAGGGCTCTTTCTTTTGAAAGAGCTGTAAGATGTGCTAATATTGTGTTGAAGAGCACCCTTCATTTATATAATAGAAAAAATAAAGACATTTATATATTAGAAAAATAAAACTATCAGAAAGAATTAGTTTTCTCCTCTGCAAATCCCTACTTCTTTTTTTTTTAAAGATTTTATTTATTTATTTGATAGACAGAGATCACAAGTAAGGAGAGAGGCAGGCAGAGAGAGAGAGAGAGGAGGAAGCAGGCTCCCCACTGAGCAGAGAGCCCAATGCGGGGCTCGATCCCAGGATCCTGGGACCATGACCCAAGCCGAAGGCAGAGGCTTCAACCCACTGAGCCACTCCAGTGCCCCCAAATCCCTACTTCTGTTCAATATAAGACATGGTTCCAATTCCATTTGTCATCCTAGTTTCTCTCCTGTGAATGAGTTTGCTTCTATGTTTTCATAAGTGAATTAGAATTGTGGCTCAAATGCAGGGATTATTTTTAATCTTTACTAAATTTTCTTTGGATTTATGCAAGGCACTTGGCCTCTCATCAGAAACTTGGGATTAATATGGAGAACTTAGATGTAAGCAAAATTAAATAATTGGGTATTGATTTAAGTATCAATAAAAGTTAATATTTCTAGTAGCTTGGCAGAGAGGCCTATTTACACGCTTATTCTATTTAATATTTTTATCAGTGACTGAGATCTAGGGAAAGATCACAGGTTTGTCAAATTTGCAATTGATATGAATCAGAGGTACAGCAAATGCATTGGATAACAACATACTCAGATTCCAAGAGACACCAACAGCTGGAGAAATAAACTATTATATGTAGTTAAGGTTAGTTTGACATCACTAGTCTCTGAATTATTAATTATCATATCACAATCATCCTATAAGATTTTGTTTTAGGCTATTAACTGATAAATAATCCTAGGAAAGAGCATTTCCAAAGAAATATACTTAAAGCAAAGTCTGTATTCAAAAAAGACATGGAGTGTGAATTTATTTTTAAAATATTTTCAAATGAGCAAATTAAAAATTGAGCTGTAAATAAGAATTTCCTTGTTTCCTCTAAGAGTTTCATATAATGAACTCAACTCATGACCTGAAAGCTAATCTCAGGTCATTTTCCCCCAGGAGCTGCATTATAATTAACACGATAGATATTATCTGAAAAATTTCATGGTAATTGTCAAGATAGAAAGAATTTTTCTTAACTTTCATGATTAGAGGAATAGCTCTGTGCTCTTATCCATAAGAATCCCTACTTTTCCCCCAAATAAATGGATGTTCAAAGCAAAAAGACAATTCACTACAGTATGAGCTTTAGATCAACAATGAACACTTTTTTAAAGAATATTTATGTTTAATCCTGGGAATTCTAAATACTGTACCCTGATCATTAGCACTTACATGATGCAGTTATATATTCACTTGTTGACTCATTCATTGTTTATCCTCTTCCACTATTCTGTAAACTTCACAGGGACAGTGACCATGTCTTTATCAACATATTGTCATCACTCAGAACAGTTCTTTGCACTAGTAGATGCTCAATATGTATTTATTGAGTGAGTAGTTTATATAGATCAAATGAGCTACCAAAATTGATTAATGATTGTCCATTAACTGAGGAGTTTAGTGGACATACCATTTATTTCTCAGTGTTTTCCCCAATGTGGTAATTGACTGCAGTCAGTTACATGTGAAGAATATTGCCTTTTTCCTTTGATGATATCACCAAAAAGGTGACCTCTTTACATGCAGATGACACAGAGGAAAGCAAATATCATTATGAATTTACTCAAAAGAGATTTAGTTAGTAAAACATATATAGTGAATCTCCTCTGCTGCTGCTATTTTGTCTGTTTAAACCTTTTTAGCAAAAGAAAAATACTTAGCTGAACTTGATTTATTGATTGATTGACTGTACAAGAAGAAATTTTGAATATAATAATCTTGGAGAAAATAAAATAGTTTGACTATGACATTGCAAAGACATATTTGAACATACTCTTTGGGCCTGCTTAATGTGATCTGTAAAATGAGGGTTGATTAAATGCCTCCTATTTTGTATAATGTAACTGATATCACCAAGGTATGGTTCAAAAAATAATTTCACAGTTAGATTGGCCTAACAGAAATAATCAATTTAAGTGACTCAAAAAGCTCTCTGTATTCCACTATATTCCATCTCACTAACAATGAGTATTAAAGAGCAAATTATTATGGTATTCCCCCTATCCTTTTCTCCTTCCAACCTTCCACCCTTATCCATCTGTTTAGGGAAATATCTTCTGCTCCCTGGATTCTCACATTCTAAACAAGAGCATGCCACTTCTAAGAGAACACAAACAGAGAATAGTGTTTTCCTAAAAAAGTAGTGTGTAGAAGTGATTAACACATATTAAGGGGTAGCCGTCAGATACAATATAGACTACATTGAATTAAATACATAAAATATATGAAATAGATACATTAAATAAATAATGGCCACTTCTCCTGGCAGTTCACAGTTTAATTGGAGAAGTAAATATTCTTCACCTGAGCTTGTGCATTAACACTTTCTACTAATTTCTTTTTAAATTTGAATATCTATTGAGTGCTCACTATGTTATATACTAAGTGATTTACATACATCATCACATTCAGTCCTCCCAACATCACTATGTAATAGACTCTTCTAATCCCCATTTAATTTAAGATGAGAAAACAAAGGTTCAGGAAGGTTAAGATATTTGCCCAAGACTCCTCAGCTAGAAAATGGCAGAACTCAGTAAAAGAGCCACTGCTCAAATATTTGGTAAATTTGAAGTAATATAATTAGAATAAATGTCAAAAGAAAGAGGTCCTACAAGAAAAGGATCTTTATGCAAATGAACCAAGGGATCATGTCATGACTTCCAGACATAGGAGCCACTGAAAAGAAGGGTTTCCTCAGCCTCATTGCTGTTCCATGGCCAAAGCACAGCTGTGACAAGGGGTTCAGGGGGAAGGGCATGAGGTAACCCAAAGGCTGCTTAGTTTGAAGCCCCACCACTGCCACTACCTAATGATCCTAGACAGTTACTTGACTTATTTGGCCTGCATTGCTGTTATCAACAAAATATAGGTGCAACTTTTGTGAAAATTTAATGAGATGGGCTTCTTGTTAACAGAAAAACACCATGAAAATGCTATTATTTGGCTTCTTCTGTTAATGGAACCAGAGGCTGCTGAGATATTGGCGAGCAAAGGTCATTCTTAGAAGTGTTTCACCTCGGTTCTTCCCTAAACCTCTGGCTATCCGAGTAGCCCTCTGGAGTCAGCTGGAAGTTGGTTGAGATTAGAGGGGACTAGTTTAACCTCTTACCAAAGCTATTGTCCTGCTAAAATAAGGATTTGTATGCCTTTCCTCAAGATTGACACAGCATGACACCACAAGATGAATTTTTATTGCGGACAATACAAAATATTGTATACTAAATAAAAGGTTCTGTAAAGATTTTAATATTTGAATACTGTGTGTGGAAAATGTGTGTACATTATGTATAAAATGCAAATTTTTGCTAATTTGAAAATCCTGTTTTCATCAGACAAGCATAATGGTTCTGGTTTGCTTCGAGAGAGCTTCCTTTCTAAATATTAGTTCCTGTTTGGAAATGTGTTTTCTTTCTTTTTTTCTTCATAGACAAACAACATTACTTACTTAGAGCATTTATCACAAGCTCTCTCAAATAGTGAGTATTGTCTGGGACTTTGCTTCAGAAACTGTAATCTTTGTGGAGTGACAACATTTTCTAGATTTCCTTTTTAACCTCTTTCCTTTTCCTCTTGTCTTCCAGTTACTCCTTGTGGACATTCTTCAACATCTCTCTGTAACATAAATAAATTATAGGGCTTAGAAAATTACCTCAGCAACTCTCATGAATGAATTAGATAGAGGCTTGTGGGTTGTTGAGAAAAATCCTTTCTCTCCTGTAGAGATTCTTTTCACTGTTATTATGGACAGGACTGGGGAAGATACCACAATTTTCAAAATGCAGGGTGGCATTGTATGAGTCCCTTTGATGTGTTGCTCCATGGAAACTGCCATTTCTCTTCTCCTCAGAGAAATGGCCTAAAACTTCTGTGTCTTTCGTTCTCTATTCAGGGAACACTAGGGCAAAATCTATGGGAAATTCTATTTACCTGGGGTTTTTTTTTCATGTCAAATAATTGTTTTGAGAGAACATCTCCATTTATAAGTGAAAATAGCATTTTAATTCTTTATAGTGATACTCCTTACTATTAGATGGGAATAGATCCTTATTGCAAGGCTCCTAAGAGGCTTTCCAGCAGGCAAGAAGTGAATCGGGGAAGCTGAGAAGATTGGTTTTTTCCTCCTCTTACAGTGCCAGGTTGGTCCTGAGGCAGCCTCTCTCCCACTATCAAAAACATCATTGGTTTTGGAGACAGAATTACAAAAGAGTGGGAAGAAGCACGTGGATTTGATACTGTCTTTGAGCCTCTGTGAGCTCTCTATACTTATCTACTAACTTTCCAAATCTGGGATGCACATTGGACCCCAAGGCTCTTGACAAAGCTATTTCTCCCTTCAAATATCCGGGTGTTCTGCCTCTATTATGCAAAGCCATGGCCACTGACCCCATGCTTTTTATAGTGTCTTCCAGAGCTTCTCCGCCCCACTTCAATATTTGTCATTCCTAAAGTTCCTGATGCATAAGCTGTCTTGTTACAGATTGATGAGTAGGCCACACAAAGTAGGGCCTACACTTTCTTGACTTTAGGACTCTGTTGAAAATATCCAAGTGGGTTCAGGAAATGATAGGTGTTGATGCTCCTCCCCACACCTTCCAGCAACAACAGTAGTAGCTAGCTTTTTTCAATCTAATATTTCCTACTTGTATCTCAGTCCTAGCTGTGTTCTTGGCTGCCATGCAAATATTCCTAATATTCATTTTTTCTTTACCTTCCCTCTGACACAAAGTTAAGTCCTTCCTCAGTCTTTTCCTGGCTTTCAGCAACCTCTAAACTGGCCTCACTGTTTCAGATCTCTCTGTCCATTAGTCCATTTTTCTTGCTGCTACCAGACTCTTATTCTTTAAAAGACCAATCTTGAGAGATCACTGGGCTGTTTCAAACCCTTTGGTGGTTCCTGGTACCTCAGGATCAAGTCCAAACTCTACAACAAGGCATTCCTAGATATTCATTCAATCACCCCTACCTTTATCTCCCAGGTTCTTCTGGAATTTGTTAACTTAGATTCTGAAGGGCTGAAGTAGACAGATGAGTGGGGTAGTCTGGGAGTGGAAGGACAATGGGAAAATGGAGAGCTCATGTCATCTGAAAGGGGCTGCTCCTACTCTACTCTAATTCTTGCCATGTAGAAAACAAGATCCAGAATTAATAAAATTTCTGATTTTTCAAGGGAAGCTAGGAATCTGGATCTTCATGTGAAATCTCTTCATTTTAAAATATTGACAGTATTTCATATTTCTTTTAAATAAAAGGGCAGTGTACAGGCCAAATAAAACATGGCATTTAGATGAAGTCCATGGATCATCAGTATATAATCTGCCTCTCTGCCTCTATCTACTCTAATCTAAAGTTCTGCAGTTATTTCCCTATAAATCATCAGATGATAAATATTGTAGGTCTTACAAGCCCATATGGTCTCTGTGGCAACTATTTAACTCTGTCATTATAGTATTAAAGCAGCCAAACACTCAAGGTAAACAAATGAACATGGCTATGTTCTGATAAAACTTTATTTATAAAAATAAGTACTAGGCTGGATTAGGTCCATGGGCTGGCTCTAGTTCGCTGACTACTGCCTAATTAAACTAAGGTATCTGTTATTTCTCTATAGACTCCATGTGATGATAAATTCTGTTTCTTTGCCTGAAATGCCATTTCCTCCTTCAACTGCCTGGCATCCATCAAGACTACTCATGACTCAAGAACTACTGGCTTGGAAACTATGCTGGATTCCTTCTAAATCCCAGCTGCTTTAGAGGTCCTCTGGGCTCCCATTTTTCCTTGAACACTCTTTCTACCTCACTGAACTTTCTGTGTTGTCTTATTTCTCTGTCTCTCTAACTAGACCATGATCAGGCAAGCATTTATCTAATATCTAATTTATTGAACAAAAAGAAGTAATTGATATAATAGATAAGAAAATGTTAGATATCTAATTCAACAATGACAAACAATGAGATTTCTTTTCTTTATCCATATTTAGGGGAGGCTTCATGTAAGGTGTTACTAAGTGTTGTTAGGAGCAGAAGCCAGGAGGAACTGTCAGCCTCCTGAGCCAAGAGTGGGAGCCAAGTGTGTTTACTTCTGCCAGTGACCAGCACTTGTCTGGATCAATTCTGAAACCTTCTCAACCTCAATCATTTATGTCTATAAAGTCAGCTTGACATGCTGATCCATAAGTGCCCTTTCTATCTCTAAAATTCTCTGGGAAACGTTCTCAACATTTTAGAGCAGAATAGAATGAATATAATTGGATTTTATTTAATGCCACAATCCAGTAATGACTTCAGAAATTATTGGGGGACATATAGAACTATTTTTCTCTTCATTCAGTGTTTCCAGATTATTCATTTTGATGGGGGAGAGGGGTTGGTGTTTTTTTTTTTTAAATACTTTTCTATTCTCCTTAATTTTCAATTCTAAGTTTTTGCACTTCTAGAGGTCTCTCAGCTCTTTCAATTTTGCCATTTCTAATATGTTTTACATTATAAAACCAGGTAACCAATTTCTCTAAATGTCTTAGAGTCCTGTAAAGGGTGAGGGTAAGTGGAAGCAGAATACTGTACTGAAAAGAAAACAAACTTTGATCAATAAAGATTCAATTTCTACTTCTGTCATTCACAATGTGCAGCCTTGGGGAAGGTACCTTTACAGTACCTAATACATGGTAAAAAGTCAGCAGATGATATCTGCTACATTTCTTTTACTTATATTTATTGGTTCTGAGTTATTTCCTGTGGTCATTTTAATACATGGACTTAAGCTTTCATAGCCTTTCAAAAAAATTCAAATGTGGGGGCTCATAGCTGTTCTTTGAAAAACTCGGATTGAAATATAGTCAGATAGTATCTGTAAGAACACCAAGTACCCCAACTGACACATAAAAGGATCCCATAAATGTGGGATGTGAATTGATAGTTCCACCACTCATCACAGGAGTGGAAAGTTTCCAATGTCCTAACTATAGTTTATATCTTTTTCATTCTAATAAAGAGACCAAAAAAAAAAAAAAAAAACACCAACACCAAACCTTAAATCGCCCTGGATCCCTATTGAATGCCATGTGAGAAAAGACATGATGCAATTATAGCACATTCAGAGAGCAATTTCTCCTCATTTTATTAGGCAATCAGTAAGATGTACTCTATTGTCTGTTGAAGGACTATGAATTAAAGTGCCTGAAATCGGAAGAGAGCTCTGCACAGTCTATTTTCTCCCAAGCTGGAAGTATCTCTGAATACGCTTTGTGGCTCATTAGAAAAGAGAGGCAGCAATGATTGAGAGCCAGAAAGACTGATCAAAGAACTAAATATACAGCTTACCAAATGATGCGTAGCAAGGGTGAGAGGGAAAATGGGATCAGAAATTGATATAGGCATACCACAAATGAGTAAAGGAACTTGTTTAGAGAGCTAACCAGAACCAGGACCATGAAACTGAGCCCAGGAAACACTAATCTTAACCCTCAGAGATGGTGTACTCATCACTTGGCTTGTTGAAGACTCCCACAGAAAACAAAAGAAGAACCCAGACTCAGTCCAGCAGCTGATTGCTGCTCTGGAGCAGGTGCGCAATTGAAAACACGCACGCAGGTAGTGCTCAGAACCTAGAGGAAAGGAATTGTAAAATTTTAATAGAGGAGAGATATACTATATTCTTGCTTAGGAAAGCTCAATATTAAAAATGCTACTTCTCTACAAATTAATTTTAAAATGTAATGCAATTCTCCCAAACAATACGACCACTCTTTTCTGAAACTGTATAAAATTATTAACATTTCGAATGGGAGAATAAATGAGTTACAATAATGTCTAAAGCAGTCCTGAAAAAAAAAGATTACTGGAATGATACAGTGACTATAATTATTGCAATGTGGTAGCAGTACAGGAATAGACAGGTCAAATGAACAAAATAGAACACCCAGAAATAAACATGCGTATCTGTGGACATGCATGCACATGTATTATTATGCTTAAAGCAGCATTACAATTCAGTGAAAAATGGGAAAGGAGATGAAGTTGGGCCATGTAACAGGCTAATTATTAAAAGACAAAAGAGAAAGTATAACTCTACCATCATGACTTATGTGGAAACAAATTCCAGATATTTTTAAATGTAAAAAATACATAAAATCACCAAAAATACTAGGATTACTACTTAATACTACTTAGTAGTACTTAATAAATATTTGTGAAAGATTTAGCGGTCATAAAAAATGATTGCAAAAAAAAAAAAAAAAGATTTGATTGCAAAAGTTGAGAAGTTCTGATTTATATTCTGAGGACTCTGGTTGCCAGGGCTTCAAACATATTGAAATTACAGAATATTTCACAAATTCTGCAGGATTCTATAGTTAATTTTCTTTTGCAGTATTGTCTCTAGCTGCCAGAAAATTAATCACTTGCTATTGATATTCGGAATTCTTTCTCTACACCTTTCAATTCTAAGATGGCTTTTGAAAAGACAGGAAAAAAAAGAAAAACATACCTCAGACCCCCCTAAGTTAGACATTCATCACATGACTCCAACCACAGCACAGCATACAGGAGGAAGGTAACTGATTACAGTAAAAGCAGCTTGCCATAAGAAAATGTTTTGTATCTTTTCAGTAGTTCCTGGAGTCAAGGAATCAAACTGAGAAGAGAATACAAGCTGTATATTATTGGGAGACTATTGCAATCAGCACAGCTGTTTCCAAATTGTTTGTCACATATTTCAGCCCCTGCTGTTTTCTTTTTTTTTCTTTTTTTCTACATTAGGGGAAAAAAATCCATATTGCTCTGATTTATCTTTCTTAAAGTGCTTCGGGTTTCTAAGGCAGTTCTTTAAGTAAGTTGCTATTGAGGTAATTCCTTTTGTTTGTGTGTAATATGCAAATTGAAATAACAGTACTACCCTCTATGTGGCAGGCTAGAACATTTCAGTGAGAGGTGTCATAGAATTTGCCCTCAGGGAAGTATGAAAATGTAACTTGGTGCAAATCAGCTGGGAATTCCCATGCATGTAATTTTAAATCAGCTCAGACTTGTTGCAGGTATTTTGGTCTGTTTTGCTATAAACAAAAGATACTATGAGATGGAGTTTTGATAAACACACAATCCTGTTGGGGAACCTTGAAATCACCTCAAAGAAGCAATCATTTACTTCCGTTTCCTTCTTCTTCTTTCTTTTAATATTTTATTTACTTATTTTGAGAGGGAGAGGGGATAACATAAGCAAGGGAGGGACAGAGAAAAAAGGTGAGAGAGAATCCCAACCAGACTCCTTGAGCGCCACATCCCAGGACCCTGAGATCATGCCCTGAGCTGAAACTGAGTCAGATGTGTGACCGACTGAGCCACCCAGACACCCCTACCTCTGTTTTCAGTTGTTTTCAGTTAGGCATCCATATTGGTGGTCTGGCGTCCTAACTGCCAGATTCCTCTTATAAACCGGTCAGAGCGCCAGGATACCTCCCTGAAGGTCAGTGTGACTGAGAGCCAAGTTAGCCCCTTGTTAGTCGTGAAAGTTATCCTGTTAGTAGGAGAGATTGTCTGAAGACAATAGGATCAAGGCAAACGGTTTGGTTCTACTTTGAAGGCAATATTCCATTTAAATGGGCTGCATTCATACAAATTCACGTGGGTTCAGAATTGGAGACTCTGAAACAGGCTAAATGCAAAGTTTAACTGTTGTTCTGTAGTGATATCTAGTGCTCTGCAAGCTTGATATTGCCTGTGGCAATCACTGTCTACTTGGGAACTAGGCCAGTACAAGTCTGAAGTGACCCACCCCCAGGGGGGACAGGCTGGGATTCTGTCTTGGATAAAGGCCAGCACTCACTGTCTTTTAGATACTTCTAACCTGGATAGACTTTTGGCTTAAAAGTACCTCAGGCTTTAATCTCTAATTGCTTCACATTGACCTCTATATCATTGTCCTTGACCTCTCGATTTTCCATCTAAGATCCATTCTAAGTTAACCTGCTATGTATTTTTTCACTCATGCTCCTAGTCCCTAGAACACTTCTTAGTCACCTTGTAGAAAATGATCTAATTTAAAGCAACTTTGGATACTATTGCCAGCAAAGTGATCCATCAGAAATTTTTTCCATAAATGAACATTCCATTCTGGGTTTTCTTTCATGGATCAGTTTGATTTTTGAAGGACCACAGATCAGGTTTATACTACTTTGTTTTCTTCCTTGAGTAGCTTTTTGGCTTTTTGCTGTTTCCTCCACCTACTAACATCTCCATTTCCAGAACACAAAGGAAACTAAATGTTCAAAAAGTGTATTCATTTGAAAAAATCTAAATAATCAACATTTAGGGTTGTATCTGATACAATTGTTTGGAAAGGTTTTTAATGTACTGAGGGTAAAAACTGGTTAAAAATGGATGTTTCCCTTCACTATGTCATGATATGATAACTTTTTATATAAAGGATATGAGGGAGTATAAGAGGAGAAAGCAGAACAAACCTAATAGCCCAAGAGAATTTAGCTGAAGTTAACTAAGGATTAACTTATATTTTATAAAGTAAAGAAAAAATATCTACACACCTGAATCTGAAAAATTTTTGTATTCATCCTTTTTTGTGTTTTTATTGCTGTCCCACCTTTAAATGAAAGTAATTGTGCACTTTAGAAAAAAATAACACATTGTAGACAAGCAAAAATAAATACATTAGAACCCCTAACCATGCTCCAACCTACTTAAAGACAGCCACTGTTGCATATATACCATTTCTTTTCTCATATATATACATAATATAAACATATAAATAGGCACACCCCAGAGATATTGTGCGTTTGGTTCCAGACCACTGCAATAAAGTAAATATTGCAATAGAGAGAATATTACAATAAAGCAAGTAAAATGAATTTTTTGGTTTTCCAGTACGTGTAAGAGTTATATTTATACTCTATGGTAGCCTAGTAAGTGTACAATAGCATTATGTCTAAAGAATGTACATACCTTAATTTAAAAAATACTTTATTGTTAAAAAATTTTTCTAACCATCATCTGAGTTTTCAACAAGTCATAATGCGGGGGGCTCATGTCTTAATGTTGATGGCTGCTGACTGATCAGGTTATTTGATGGCTGGGTGGCTGTGGCAATTTCTTAAGATGACAATGAAATTTGCTGCATCGATTGGCCATTCTTTTCATGAATGATTTCTCTATAGCATGTGATGCTGCTTGGTAGCATTTTACTCACTGTAGAACTTCTTTCAAAATTGGAGTCAGTCCTCTCAAACTCTGCTGCTACTTTACCAAGCAAGTTTATGTGATATTTTACATCCTTTGTTGTCATTTCAACAGTCTTCACAGCATCTTCCCCAGGAGTAGATTCCATCTCCAGAAGCTGCTTTCTTTGCTCATCCATAAGAAGCAACTCCTCATCTGTTAGTTTTATCATGACATTGCAACAATTCAGTCCCATCTTCAGGCTCCAATTCTAATTCTAGTTCTCTTGCTATTTCTACCACATCTGTGTTTACCTCCTCCACTGAAGAAGTCTCGAATCCCTCAAAGTTATCAGTTGGGATTGTAATCAACTTCTTGCAAACTTCTTTAATGTTCTATTTTGACCTCTTCTCATGAATCATGAATATTCTTAATGGCATCTAAGATGATGAATCCTTTCCGGAAATTGTTCAACCTCCTTTTCCCAGATCCATCAGAGGAATCACACTATCTGTGATAGCTATAACCTTATGAAATGTATTTCTTAAATAGTAAGACTTGAAAGTTGAAATTACTCCTTGATCCATGTGCTGCAAAATAGATGTTATGTTGGCAAGCATGAAAACAATACTAATCTTGTTTTATTTCTCTATTAGAGGTCTTGGGTGATAAGGTACATTGTCAATGAGCAGTAATATTTGGAAAGGAATCTTTTCTGAGCAATAGGTCTCAATAGTGGGCTTAAAATATTCAGTAAACCATGTTGTAAACAGATGTGCTATCTGTTTTTGTTGTTCTATCTATAGTGCACAGGCAGAGAAGATTTGGCGTAATTCTCAAGAGCAGAGCCCTAGAACTTTTTGAATGGTAAGTGAGCATTAAGCTCAACTTAGAGGCACCAGCTGCATTACCCCCTGACAAGAACCTCAGCTTCTCTTTTGAAGCTTTGAGACCAGGCTGACTTTGCCTCTCTAGCTATGAATTCTAGATGGCATCTTTAAGGCTGTTTTGTCTAGGTTGCGAATCCACTGTTTGGCAGAGCCACCTTCATTAATGATCTTAGTTAGATCCTCTGCATAGTTTGCTGAAGCTTCTATATCAGCACTTGTTTCACCTTTTACTTTCATGTGATGGAGACAGCTTCTTTCCTCAAACCTCATGAATGAGCCTCTGGTGGCTTCCACCTTTTCTTTTGTCTATGTGCTGCCGAAGCAAGAACCAAACTTTTCTTTTGAAAATAGCTTCCTCACCTCTTTCAGCCATCATGGAATTGAGGAGAGTTAGGGCCTTGCTCTGGAGGAGGCGTTGGAGAATGTTGTGACTGGTTTGGTCTTCTATCTAGATCACTGAAACTTTCTCCATTTCAGCAGTAAGGCTGTTTTGTTTCCTTATCCTCTGTGTGTTCACTGGAGTAGCACTTTTAATTTCCCTCAAGAACTTTTCCTTCACATTCAGAACTCAGCTAACTGTCTGGCACCAGAGGCCTAGCTTTCAGAGTATCTCAGCTTTCAACACGCCTTCCTCACTAAGATTAGTCATTTCTAGCTTTTGACTTAAAGTGAGAGACGTGCAACTCTTCCCTTCACGTGAACACTTAGAGGCCATTGTAGGATTATTAATTGCCCTAATTCTAATATTGTTGTGTCTCAAGGAATAGGGAGGCCCAAGGAGAAGATGAAAGGCAGGGGGAAGGCCAGCTGGTGGAGCAGTCAGAATGCACACAACATTTATGGATTAATTTCTCTATCTTATATGGGTATGGTTCACGGGACCCCAAGACAATTACAATGGTAACATCCAAGACCACTGATCACAGATCACTATAACAAATATAATATTAATGAAAAAGTTTGAATTATTGGAAGAATTACCAAAATGTTATATTTTACATCAAATGTGGAGACACAAAGTTAACAAATGCTGTTGGAAAAATGGTGCCAATAGACTCGTTGGACATAGGGTTGCCACAAACCTTCACTTTATTGTAAAAAAATACATTATCTACAAAGTATAATAAAGTGAAACACAATAAAACAAGCATGCCTATACCTTATTTAGAAATTATATCATACCATACGAAGTGTTTGAGAATATTTAATCAATCATCTATTGTTGGATATTAGTTTTATTTTACTGTGTGTTGGCAAATTTTTACTATTGCATAGAGTACAATAATAATTGTAAAAATTATTATTGTATATAGTAAATAATATCATATTATAATATAATATATATTTTATATGTAAACATCATATATTATATATATTAAATAATATTATAATAATAGTAAAAATAGAAATTAAAAACTTAAGAGAAAGGAAAGGACAGAAAATTATTCTGGAAATTGACAAAAATATCTAAAAGCTAAACATTATAAATCAGACTCAATGAACACCCAAGTTACCTATTCATGAAAAAAAATGTGTTGTTGATAATTATTTTCAGCAATTTATTCTTCTGACTAAATAGTCCTATTAAACAAATTTCTTGTAAATTAATAGTTTTCTACCACCAAGTCCCTTTACTGGGTCCGGATAAAGATTTTGCTGCAAGCATGTGGCTCTTGTGAGAAAGGACCTCTTTCTGAGCCCCAGGTGTTCTACCCACTTAACATATTTCAGAACTATTTCTTGCTCCTTCAACCTGCTGTTCTACCAACCTTCTAAGTTTCTCCTACAGACATAAATTTATAGGAATACCCAAATCATTGCTTATAAATTAACTTTTACACAAACAGAACTTAACATAACATATAATTTTCCCTACCTTTATCTTCTTAGTCTTTTCACTAATCTCGGGTAAATTATCCTTCTTTCTTGTAAGAGCGAGTCCCTTCACTTAGAGTCTCATCCTTTTGTGCCCATTTTAAGATTTTATTTCTAATTCATCTCTTCCTCTATTATGTTCCTCTATTATGTTCTATCTTTTCTTCTGTATCATCTCCTTTATTTCTTTTTGGATGTGCTCCTCTTTCCCCCTTCTTTTTTTTTTTTTTAAGATTTTATCTATTTTGACAGAGAAAGAGACCACAAATAGGCAGAGAGGCAGGCAGAGAGAGAGTGGGGGAGGCAGGCTCCCTGCTGAGCAGAGAGCCCAATGCGGGGCTCGATCCCAGGACCCTGGGATCAGGACCTGAGCCGAAGGCAGAGGCTTTAACCCACTGAGCCACCCAGGCGCCCCCTCTTTCCCCCTTCTTAAGCAGTACTTCAGCTTGCCTCTACTATCTAATTTCACTATTAATAAATTTTTCTCCAATCACCAAAACTAGCAAATGAGTTGTATTACTCTGCTTCCTTATATCCCTCCTTAACCCCTGTAAACTGGCTTCCTTCCCTGGACTCAACCAAACCTGCTTCTCCATTTCTTTTTTTGTCATTTCTTTTATTCTATTCAAACTGCCCTTTCCGAGAACTCAGCCTTTCTTCTCTGAAACAACAAAAACTCTTCAACAGCCTACCTTTGAGGACTCTCCTCACTTCATTCATTCCCTACCCTGCACTACCTAGCTTTCTGTCTTTCCCTAGACTCCCTGCTATTTTGTCTTACTACCTCGCTTAACTCCTGATAGCAATAGTTAATGAGCCTTGAGAATCTAGCCTCACCTTTGTTTCTCTCTTGGCTCTTATGTCCTTCAGCAACTCTGTTCTCATAGTTTCACATACACTCCCTATTTCATGAATATATATTTTTGCCTGAATATAGGTTTCATGAATATATTTTCATGAACATAGGTTTCTACAAAAGGAATATAAAGATCAATTACTTTGAGTTTCTGCATGGTGAACACAGCTTTATTCTCCTCTCATGCTTGGAATGATACTTTGGCTGGCTATAGAATTTTAGGTTAGAAATTGAGTTACTTCAAGGATTTCAAGACATGTTTCCTTGTCTTCTAGCTTTCAATGCTGCTTTCAAAAAGCCAGTGTTGGGATGCCTGGGTGGCTCAGTGGGTTAAGCCTCTGCCTTTGGCTCCGGTCATGATCTCAAGGTCCTGGGATTGAGTTCCACATCGGGCTCTCTGCTGGGCGGGGGGGCCGGCTTCCTCCTCTTTCTCTCTCTCTGCCTGCCTCTCTGCCTACTTGTGATCTCTCTCTGTCAAATAAATAAAATATTTTTTAAAAAGCCAGTGTTGTATGATTTTCATACTCTGTGTGTGATTTATGTTTTATATCTCAAAGAATTATTTAAAATTTCCTCTTTATTCCTTTTGTTTCAAAATGCCACAATAATGTGCTTGGTATAATGTTCTTTTCCATCCACTGTGCTTCATATTTGGTGAGCCCCACAATTGAGAAACTTATATCCTGCAGTCTGGAAAATTTTCTCATGCCATTTGTCTGATAATTTGTCCGATCATCTCATTTTCTCATCTTTTCTACTTTTCAGTACTTCACCTATTTTGGTCTATCAATGCATCTACTATTAATATAAACATTTTATGGGGAATTTATGTTCCAATTTTGAAATTTTCATTTCAACTCTTGTTAATTTTGATTTCTAAAAGTGCTTCTTATTTTTATGTTGATTCTTTTTCTAGATTCCTATTCTTTTTCTAGATTCCTATTCTTTTTCTAGATTCCTATTCTTATTTCATGGATATAATATCTCCTCTTGCCTCAGAATATTGATAATAGATTTCAGGATTCTTTTGTGTGTGCCTTAAATTGCGTCTGTTTTCTGCAAATTCCTTTTTTTTCTGTCTTTTTGTTCTGTTCTCTGTTTTTCCTCACCACTTTAGAAAGGCCTTTGCCTGAATACACATATTTAAGAGAAAGGGAAGCAGGGAGGACTAAGAAGGCAACTGGAAATGGGTTAGGGACAAGTTCTGAGCTTGTCAACCTGTGAGCCTCATTGAAGGGTAATTGGGGAAACTGCTGTTTTTTTGGTGGCACCTCCAAATTTGAGTATCTGTGAACTAGTTTTTCTAAATAATTCCTGTAAGGGAAGATAAGCCATTTACCAACATTCTGAGAGACCTGTATAGAAAAGGGTCTGGAGGTTCTCACAGTTCATTACATAGACTTTTGCCTAACCCACCTCTGTTCAGTTCTGTATGTCACTCTTCCTCCTCTGTGCCTGTTGTCCCCAGTCCAGAACATTCCTGGTTCAGTCTCTGAAGAAAGAAAATCCTTATGAGGTGGGGTATGTGATAATGGCAGGCTACTCAGAGATTGGCTATTCTAAACTTAACAAAATAGTGTTAAAGTTTACCTAGAGACATAAACATTCAAAAGTAACAGGTAAAATGGTGGAAGTCCTGATTAATGCTGAGGAATGAGCTCTACCAGATACTAAACTGTATTTTGAAGCTCTAACTATCAAAGTTTAGTGCTTGTGAAGGAAAAGGCTGGCAGCTTCATAGGAAATTGAGTCAGAAAAAAATCCAAACAAACATGTGCATATTTTGAATATGATAGAAGTGGATTTTTATATATTGAAGGGAAAAGATGAATTACAACAGGATATTCATTGCATAGTTTTTTATAAAAGCAAAAAATTAAAAACCACCTAAATGTTCACCAATATGAAACTTGTTTAATATGCATAATAACTTCATACAACATTTGCAACCATTCAAAAGAACGATATAATTCTGTGTGAGCTGATTTGGAAGACATCCAATGCATGACTTAAGAAGCAATTTGCTGAATAATATGTATGGTATTATCTTATATTTGTTCTGAAAAAGAGAGCATATCTATTTGCTAATCTATTCATGAAAGGTCTGGAAGCATAAGAAATATTAATAGTGCCCTGGGGACTGGGGGTTGGGGACTGGGAACAGAGGGAAAGAGTCTTTCACTTTTCACTTTATAACCTCTGTGCTCTTCAATTTTCATTTTTTCATTTTCCCCCCATGAGAATACATATCTTGTACAGCTAAACTTGTGTTAAAAATTAATAACTATAACATTGCTAACTTGCCATCCAAATACTAGATTGTGAAATAGTTTTTAAATGTAATTGAAAAAATATTGATCCTAGGCTGGCCTACCCTATAGCAAATTGGCCCACGAGCTGGGATTTATTTCTTCAGGCTTGTCATCACACCGTATCTTTGTCCTCGACAACTCCAACTGCCAGTCATATTTTCTTGCTTGCTTTCTTTAGAACCAGATGTCTAAAGTCTTAGATCACTCTCTCTAGAATTTTTATTTACGTACTTTGTTGCAACATAAGAGTTTCTCAGATATCTGTGCTCCTAGATCATTTGCTACAGTTGCAACAGATCTGTATATGGAACAGTGTGACCAAGAATGCACTGATCTTCACCCCTGCTTCAACTCACTGGAGTGGGGAAATAGATCAAACCATCCACAAAGGACACAACAAACCATGATCCAGCTAGATAACTAGAGAATTTACATAATTTCACATTCCTTTTCTTCTAGAGAAAACTTTTTAAACGATTCAACTATATATAAGTAGGTGGCAAATAAAATACACTCATTACCCAAATCTTTTTAAAAGATTGGTATTATTTCAGTACTATTTTTACAGGAATAAAAATACAGCTTCTGTTGTAGTCCTCTTCCAACTCACTTCCTTTCCCCAACTCCTTTCTCCCTGGGGGTAACCACTACCCTTAAGTCAGTGTGTGTTCTTCCTGATGATTTTTTATAAGCTCTATGTCTGTATGTACTTATAAACAATGTATAACACATATCTGTGTTTTAAACGATTTACATAAATGGTATTATGTTGTACCCTCTTCTTCTTTTTTTTTAAAGATTTTATTTATTTATTTGAGAGAGAGGCAGTGAGAGAGCATGAGCGAGGAGAAGGTCAGAGGGAGAAGCAGACTCCCCGTGGAGCTGGGAGCCTGATGCGGGACTCGATCCCAGGTCTCCGGGATCATGACCTGAGCCGAAGGCAGTCATCCAACCAACTGAGCCACCCAGGCGTCCTGTTGTACCTTCTTCTTTTAATTAGAGTGCTTTCAGCTCTAAGTAACCAGAAAAATCCTCTACCAAGCATTAAATAATTGAGTGTTATTTGTATCACATAACAAGAAATCTAGGGAAAGGTGGTTCAGTGGTGATCAAGTGGCTTAGTTATGTTATCAGAGCTGATAGTGACATTATCTATCATCTTGTTGCACTATCCTAGTGTGTGACTTTCTACCTACTGGCTACAAGTTGGCTACCAAACCTCAGAAGTTCATATTCCAAGAAGGAAAAAGAGGGAAGTCAATGGCCAAAAGCCTTTTTCTTGTTTTGCCTTTTTATTTGGGAAGGGAAAGATACCCATAGATTTTAGTACATCTCATTTGCTAGAACTGATGCACCATTTGCTGCAAGAGAGGACAAGATATTGAATATTTTAGCTTTTCTGCTTCCTTAGAATAGAAAAGCACTGTGAAAGGGGGGACTATCAATGACTTTTAAGTTATAAATAATGATGTCTTCTATCTTATTCTTTTACAACTTCCTTTTTTCATTTGCCATTATATTTTTTGCAACTTAGCCATATTGCTAATTCTAGATACAGTCCATTCATGTTAATTGCTGTATAATAGTCTATTATATAAATATATCCATTTATTTGTGCACTTTCCTGTTGATGAATCTTTAAGTTGTTGCTATATTTTCACTGTTACAAAATTGCCATGTGAATATCTTTGTATATATCTTTTTTGTGCTTATGTGAAAATTTTATATGTATAACACATACTACATAATAGTATAATACAGGGGTGCCTGGGTGGCTCAGTCATTAAGCATCTGCCTTCAGCTCAAGTCATGATCCCAGGGTCCTGGGTTCAAGCCTGACATCAGGCTCCCTGCTTGGTGGGAAGCCTGCTTCACCCTCTCCCACTCCCCTTGCTTGTGTTCCTTCTCCCGCTGTATCTCCCTGTGTCAAATAAATAAATAAAATCTTTTAAAAAATAGTATAATACATAATACTAGTATTATTATATTATTAAAAAATAGTATAATACATGTATTATACACTATATTGTATATAGTGTATTGTACATTATATAGGAATACATATATATACAGTCACCCCCATATATATATGTATATATATATGCACACACACATATATATATATATATATACACAGGCACCCCTATATATATATGGGGGTGCCTGGGTGGCTCAACTGGTTGAGCGTCTTACTGTTGGTTTCAGCTCAGGTCAGGATCTCAGGGTTGTGAGATGAAGCCCTGCATCTGGCTTCTCACTCAGTAGTGAGTTCGCTTGAGATTCTCCCTCTCCCTCTGCCCTTCCCCCTACTTGTTCTCTTTCTCTCTCTCTCTGTCTCAAAAAAGTAAATAAATCTTTAAAAAAAAAAAAAAAATATATATATATATATATACACAATAGAATAGGATGATAGGTAACACCATTTTCATCTCTGATCATACAAGATATACATTATTTTGTATTTTCAGTGCAAATGCTTTTTCACTGCTTTCTGTTTTCACCTTTGCTTTTATTTAGACTATTGAGTTCTTGATATCCTTTTGTTGATGTTGTTATTCTACCACTATTAAGTGATTCACTTTAGTTCCTTTTATTTAGTCAATACCTTTAAATTTAAATGCATAATTCACATAACATACAGAATCAACAAAATCTAAAATGTCTCTGGCATCATCCTGGCCTAATTCTGAGAAATTAAATTGATTTAACTCTTTTCACTCCTTCTATCATTCATGTCACTAATCATCTATTATTTTAGTTCCACCTCACTTTTAACCATTCAATAATCTGATTATTTTTATGATCAGTGCCTACTTTGGTTTACATGTTTAATACTTTCTTGGCTTAACATTGTATGTACCTATTTTTTCCTCTGTGTCCAGTTTTCTTCTTTCTGAAGCTTTTCCTTTAGTGATTCTTTTACTAAACATAGTAAATTTGCTAAAGTTCAGTAAATTATCTCAGTAGTAGTAATTTAGTAATAAATTATGATGTTGCATCTTTTCGATTTATTATGCATGACTCTTAATATACTTTTATACTTTTTCCTCTTTATTTGCCTGTGGTTTGCTTTCTAAATTTTGGTCTGTTTCATTTTCAAATTAGCTATCTTCTCTCATTATGTTTTATTTATTTTTGAGGTATTATTAATCATTGTAAATGTAGCTGTTTTTTGGTGTCTTTTAGATTGTGCAGTTGTTTTTATTTCTTATGGTACTAGTTCTTCCTTTTAATTTTTTTTAATTTTCTGCCTTCTCTTCATTGTGTTTACTATTTTATATTATATGTATGTGTGTATATACATATGTGTATATATATATATATATTTATTTATTTATTTTTGTGAAACAAGGTTATAGTGAAAAGAGAGGAATGTTGGTTTATATTGTTCTCCAGTTCAGGTAAAGAAAGCATGCAAATTCTTCTTTTGTGAGGCTTTTTTTTTTTTTTTAATACATCAAATGTCCTTCTTGCTTTGAGTTTTCACTTTGTTTCTTACTCCTGGGTATTCCTGTTCCTTTATTTTGAATTCAGCTATGTGTTTAAAAGTTGGTATAATTTACATATAAATTTATATACACTAATACAGGAGGGAATTCTGCTTGTTGCTAGAACAACCTATTAATGACTTTCTGAAGATACCTAACTTCCTTAACACTGCTCTGTACCCCTGTCAGCAGTTAATGATGTCATGAGGTCATTGAAAAAAAAAAGAGGTCTTAAAAGTGGTTTCTGTAAAATTCCTTTAATATGTGCCAAAGATAATATCTGCTAATATGATTGTCTAAAGCTGAAGTTATAAGCATGTAGTCCATCAGCCAGATTCCATCTGTAGACATATTTTGTTTTGTCCACGCATTGTTTAAATATTTTGTAAGTTTCCAACATTTAAAAATTGGCTAATTTCACATAATGATTAAGATGTTTAGTATCTTTTAAAAACACACAAACAAAAAGAAATAACCAGAAAAACACAGTTTCACCTGCATCCCTGTGCTAGTACTAAAAGCCGCTAGCTCCATTGTTGGAGTTCTCACTACTTTCCCATGTTTCTGTAGACAGCCTGTTCCTTTATATTGTAGGCAGCCTGGCAAGCACCTGAGCTCGAAATTTCTAGTCTAAAGAGGTAAAAAAGTTTGCGAATTGCTACCAAATAAACCACCATTCAGATCCTAATAATGTGTAAGGGCTCATTAATCTGGTTAGCTGTTCAATGCTTTAGCATTTAAATACTTCTTTAACTCATTTAAGGTTGGAACACTGATCCTGCTCTTTTGATATGCTCCAATGGAAGCGTTTATTTTGGGGAATAAGCCAAGATCCTGTAAGAAAATATATATGTTAATTGTAGTAATATGAACATAATGGGTTCTGCTGTGCTTTAGACAGGCTGAAAAGAGGCTTTCATTTATGCTTTTATTGGTGCGTTTCTGTATTTGTGAGGTTTGGTGGTTCCTTTGGAATCTGAGGCTCCAGAAGGCCCTCTAATTCTTGTTTCAACCACTGGGACCCTTGTTGGAAACTTGACAGACTCTGTGGGTAATTAATAAGAATTGGATATGCTTCCAATTCTAAATTATTTCTTCTTTCTAGTTTGCAAGATTTCAGTAGTATCACAGCTAAGTGGTAGTGTTGTAAACTTATTAAATACTTTTTATTATTCCTTGGTAGGTTAGCTATTTATTAATTTGGTCAGTACTAATGGGGAAAAAATAGCCCTTATTGTCTTGCAATCTCTTCCATATAAATTATGTTCCCAGATACTCAGAAGCATGTTAATTGTTTTTGATCTGTACCCCATGCACTGCTACTTCCATTCCACCACTTGCTTTAGCCACACTAAACTTCTCACCATGTCCTAGATGAGTCTTATTGTCCCTGAGACCTAATGCCAGCCTCTTCTTCATCAAGACCAGTTCTGGTCACTGTCTCAAGCAAGAAGTCATTTTCTCTCAAGCTTTATTGTTGGCTTTCCACATAACTATTCATCACTAGGTTTGGACTTTTTTTTTTTTTTGACCTTCTTCAGAGGAAACCTCATCTCTTGTCTTACTCATCTTTGCATTTCTAGAGCCTAGCACTCTGCTCAGCATCTAACATACACTCAACAAACTCACAATATTTTGAATTCAGCCTAATTACTTCAACAAAGGACTTAAATTGGTTTATAGGGCTAAAGAGTATTTATTTTCAAAAAGGATAAATAAATGTAGAAGATGATAAGACATCTCTTAAAAGAAACAAGAACATAGGTATCTGGCACAAATTAGGTTCTTAATTAGCACCAAATTCTGTTCAGAGCCTCCTGGCAAAAAAGTGAAAAGGGGAGTATATGAAACATAAGTTTTATGTAGTTCTCTAAGTCAGTTAAATAAAGCACACAAATCATTTACTAGTGTTGTTTTGTTATTAAACTCTATGAAAAATGGGGCATAGGGTGGCAGAGTAGGCAACGGCCTTGACAAGTTATTCTACACAGAAGTATTTTTCAAATTGACCTTCTAAAATCCACCCTCAATAAAAGCTTAAAGTAAAGCAGCAATCCCTAATGGAATAAAACCACCACTATAATAGTTCTTTAAAGTTGTTTCCTGATGATATGCTACAAAACAAAATTGGAGCCTAAGTAACTCTTAATTATATATTGCTGTGTAACAAATTACTTCAAAAACTTTGCTACTTAATATGACAAACATTTATCTCACAGTTTCTGAGGGACTGTTTAGGCTGGGTTGTCTCGAAGGGTTTCTCATGATGTTGTCGTCAATCTATTGGCCATCCCTGCAGTCTCTGAAGACTTCACTGGGAACGAAGGATACACTTCCAAGCTTACTCACATGGCTGTTGGTAGAATGCTTTACTTCCCAGCCACACAGACTGCTCTGTAGGGTTGGGCATAACTTGGAATACCCCTGGGAGAGCAATCCAAGAGAAAAACATTACATAGCACATGTGAGAGAGTGAGAGAGCAACCAAAATGGAAGCCATGGTGACTTTTTAAATCTACTCCTGAAGTGATGTACTATCACTTCAGCTATATTCTTTTGGTCACACAGACCAACCCTGTTGCAGTGTGAGAGGGACTACATATGGGTACAGATGCCAAATGTCAGGGATACTGGGGGCCATCTTAAAGGATGGTTACCACAGTAAATTTTTGGTACTTATATACTTTAGATTGTCTTTCTTAAATCTTGGACATGAGCACTTTTAAATATTTCATGAAGACCATTCCAAGTTGATGTCTATGCCTGGAAGTCAATATGTATGTTGTTGATTAATGAGAGATGTATATGTACTTCCAGTCCCAGAAGACAAATGTACCTGATACAGTGTGAAAATGTGCAGGCCTAAGTGTGTATTTTTTTTCCCATCTCTGCAGTGATGAAGTCAACAGTTCCCTCAAAAGAAATATGAATATGCTCAGGGGCTTAAAAGAGTTGCACACAGATTTCCGCACATAGAATATGGAAGAGAAACTCCTGTCTTTAAATCCTTTAAGCTCATGCATGGTCACAGGCATTCTCAGTCATAAGTCTGGGAAATGCCATTTCAGAGGCCTGGCTTTTGGTAGGACTGCATCTTAAATGGTCCTCAGGGATGGAGCTGAAACTGGAAGAAAGAAATAGTCTTATAATGTGAGAGGGACTCCTTTGGAGAAAGTCAGGTACTATTATCATTTGTATTATACAGTTGGATTAAGTAATTTACCCTGTATTACAGAGCTAAGCATCAGATATCATATTTAACCTGCCTCTCTCATTTTAGACTATGTGTAGAATTACCCCACTTGTGCCTATATTTCCTGTAGCTTTTTAAAAGGAAATATTAAAACATTAAAAATGAATGAAATATTAATTAAAAGAAGCAAAAAAAACTACTATTAAGTTAATGTATTTAACTATAAGAATTTCTAGAGGGTAAAATAGTGGCTAAAGTTAAGTAAGCCCCTTTATAGGCAGTTCCAGTGTTTGGAGCAACTAACCCAATACAGCTGCCTTTCCTCACTTGGGCAGAACGTCTGAGAGAGAGGACTTTAGCTAAGAACTCACCATTGAGATCGTGAGTGGTGTTGACCTGGAGTCCTTGGATCTAAGCCAGCACATCCAGCATGGGTCAGGAGCATGTACCGGAAGGAGGCCAGTGGCTGTGGGGCTGGCTACGTGCTGCTGATCCTGTAGTGAGCAAGCCAGAGATTTGTCAAAGCAAAATGGTCCAGCAGACCTCCATTCTCTCCTGACTCTTGGCTGTTTCGAAACATTAAGTAATACAACAGCAAAGTTAATTTTTTATATGATAGTGTTAATGACAAATAAAGCCTGTAAGAGCAGTAACTTTTTAAAAATTGAAGAAAGGCATTGCCTAAGAATTTAAAACAAGTAGGGAAGAGGACAAGGGAAGACTGTGGTACACAGACTAAAAATACAAAACAGCAGGGCCTCCAGTCTCAGTCAGGGCGGGGGGCTTCCATAGGCACAGGGTACTGGAGGAGAGATGGAGTTTGAAACAGGAGGGGGAGCTGACACAGGAAGGGGAGACATGGAAACAGGGAAGAGAAGAGTAAGAGGGTCCTGGACCCAGCAAAGGTGTGTCTTCCAGAAGAAGCTAAAATGGAACAATATTCTTGGGCAAACACAAGGACACATTTCATCTGATATAGGCATTTATCAAAATATGTAGAACTGGGCCTTCCTTGTGGGTGATTCTACATAATAGCTAGATAATGGGCTCCATAAATAATCCCCTAACGGAGTGGTTCCTAGGCCTCCAATCATGAGAACCTAGGAATTAGACCACCTGATCTGTTAGCTGGAAGTCCGCTGACACCATGGCATTGATCCAAAATTTCAGCAGAACCCTTGGGTTCTCTTCATGAATGAAATAATGAGAAGCCTAGTCTAGCTACGTGTCTTCCATCAAGCATCTGTTGTAGAGGATTCCTTTAGTGATAATTTTACTTCATCATTCACAATGTCTTCCCACATCTGTTCTTATGACAAGTGTAAGAGATAAAAAAGAGTAAGCTAAGATTATTTTTGTTCCTTCTTTACAGATGTGGCAACAGAAGCAGGGTAGTAACTCCTCGGGGGTCGCATACACAGCCGTCCTGCTGTGCATGCTGTGGTTGCCACTTGTCTCAGTGAATCCTTACAGCAGCCTTGGCAGTTACCACACTCAGAGAGGTCGAGGGACCTGCTCCCTCCAAGGGTGGCAGAACTCACCCTCAAAGCCAGAGCATCTAACACCAACCCTCTTCTCTCTTCACAGTGAAATTCAAAGGTCCTGGTTAAATCTGAATGCTGCAGTATGTAAATTAGCAGTGGGGGTGGGAGGGTTAAATACACGAATTTGGAGAACTGTTGGATCCTGGGATTTGGAAACTCTACATAGGTACACCCATTTTCAAAACAATCTGTGAAGCTGGTATGATATCTTGAAGAGCAGGGATTTTGAAGAAAGTTGTCCTGAATTTAAATCCTGGCTCCCCCATTTACTGTTGAAATGGATTTGGCCAAGTCACTTAACTTTGCTGCATTTCAATCCCCAAATCTACAAAATAGAGCTCACCACAAAATTTATTTCATTGGAGCATGATAAAATTCAAGTATGGTCTATGAGGTCACCTTATCATTTTTAAATCTAAATATTTTGAATCTTTGTGTGGGGAAGATCACAGTTCATTCCCCATCTCAAATGACTGATTGGATCCTTGGTTCACCTATTTGTTGTCTGTCTCTTGGCCTCCCCCCCCACCTCCCCAACCCCCCCATATCCTCAGCGTCCACAGCACCAAGCAGTGCCAGGTACTTAGTAGGTACCCGTAAATATTCATTGAATGAACACGCGTGAATTCCAACAGAAATAATCATATTGTAACTTCATCAAAGAGAAGATATTTTTGGAAAACAGCTCCCCTCCTGTCATTATTGAGCCTGTTTCCCCCTCAGCTTCCTGCATCTCAGGGAAATGAAATGTGTGCTTAAACACACTTGCAGCATTTCCGCTTACATTCCCATTCACCACTTCCTTATGATCAGTTAACATAAATCACGCAGAGCTTCCTCACCACATTGTTTTCTGATCTTTAGCAAGCCCTGCCAAGGAGGAGGGAGGCAGACCAGTGGGTCTCTTCTCTCAGCCTCAGGCGCGGTGAAAAAGAGGATTTGAAATAGTAGAAAGCATTTGTGGAGAAAATATTTCAGCCTTATGGTCTATTTAACAGACTGTATCTCCTATATTTCATTATCTTAGCTTCTCTCTGTGACTGTGAAGCAATTTCCCAATTTGTGCTTTAGCTGTGGTTGCTGACCAACATGGGTGTTTTCAGACTGATCAGTTCTTCTGATTTACTGTGCATTGAGTTTTAAGAGAGTGATTGCAAATCCATTGGAGGAATAAGGGTGTCACCAGTCTCTGTACATCAATAATATTTAAAAAATAGTAGAGTTATTGAATTATAGGGGCACCTGGGTGGGTTAGTGGGTTAAGCCTCTGCCTTTGGCTCAGGTCATGATCTCTGGGTCCTGGGATCAAGCCCCGCATCAGGCTCTCTGCTCAACAGGGAGCCTGCTTCCCTCTCTCTCTCTGCCTACCTACTTGTGATCTCTGTCAAATAAATAAGTAAAATCTTTTAAAAAATAGATTTATTAGCTTTAAGGATTGATCTAGCAATGTTAATATTTAAATCTGATCAATTAATGAGTTCCATTGTTTATTTTTCACACGTTTATAGTTTATAGGGGACTTCTTTCAGTTTTTGCTGCCTTTCAGGGCAATGGAATATCTAGAAGCAGCATTGAGCTGGTAGGTACGAGACAGAAAATAATAGTTAGGACAGTTATTGATTAACTGTGTGACCTCAGACAAGTGAATTCATTCTCCTTATTTCCTTTGGTTTCTGAGTTAAAAAAAAAAAAAATGGAAAAGCCGTTGACTGATTTCTTACTTTGAGAGATGATGAGAAGACAAATGTCAGTGGCAAGTTAGGATCAAACACAGGCAATTGTTTAGCTCATAAAGTCCCACAGCTTCCTGGAGTATTTGTAGGTCGCATCTCAACCTGATGTTTAATAACCCCAACTGCCACAAAGATTGCTGATTACTCAGATGTTAAGAACAGCTGTATGTCTTTGCAAACAAAGGCCCTCCTCCCAGAATAAAAGAACCACTTATGCCTTTCAAGTAAAGGCCTTTTATTATTAGATTCTTGGGCACTTGGCGATTTATACTGTTCATATTTCAGTGCTTTTAATAGCAACAAAATAGCTGTAACTGACTGTTTGATAAACTGCAGAGAAATCCAGAAACATAATTATGTTTTTTAAGAATTAAATAGTAATATGATCTGGGGGAGGACGAATGACAGGGAATATAATTTCTTTTCAAACCCTTTTCTCATGAGGCACATGCTAGGCTTTCTTTTCCTACTTAATCTGCTGCCACCGTCCCACTGCACCTGTGTGACTGCAAGAACTATCACTTCAGAGGTCAATGAGAGGGCAGCTGGTTTGAATCTTGTTCAGAATGAGGGATTGAGGCCATCACCATTTTGAAGCTGTGAGTTCTCCTCACATAATTTTCAGCCTCAGGTTTGCCAAGCAAATCAAGAGCCTGAAAACAACAAAACAAAACAACAAACAAAGGACTCCTGCTCCCTAAGTGAATGCCATTGTTCAAGAAATGGCAACTCCACAGGTATCTTTCTGTCTTTGTATTGTTGGTGCCTACCAGACCCAGCACCTAGAAAACCAAACTCCTTCCCTACTGAAGGACAAGAACAACAGCAGGCAGCACACTCTTCCTAACTGGAAAGTGGAGAATCATTTTTAAAATGCCATGTTGACTTTCTGACAGCATTTTAATAATGTGTAGGTAGGAGGGCACGGAACTTCAGATAAACAAGTACTGGGCTAGTACTGTCGGCAGAGCTTGCTTCTGGAATGTCCTGGGGGTAGCCGGTGGAGATTTAGGGGATAAGGGTGTCTTTTTCAAAGGCAGCTATTGGAGTAAGTTATGTAAACAGCCTAACCAGTGATGACCGGGTTCTGAGTATCTGCCTGAGAAAAATGGATAGAAGTTGAACTCTCACCAGCTTTAAGTGACCCTCCGAGAAGACCCTATCAGAGCATAGCCACAGCCCCATCTTTGGTTCTGCTTGGATTTACAGACATGTCCCCTTCATTCTGGCAAAGGCAGGAGCATCATTACATCTGGGCTTGTTTTATGATGCCTCATGGAAACAGCTGCGTTGCCTGTCTTTGTGTGGATACAGTTTTTTAAAAAATGAAAATCGCCATGGCAACAGCTGCAGCCACTGATTACAGAGCAGTGGAAGTGACGCTGATATTTGTGAGGAAAGCTCTGCTCTCAGAATAATGCCTCCCTTACAATGAAGTGGATTTTTCCCGCTAACATTTCCATTTTTGAAAAATAAAAAGGTATGAAAATGTGTTCAAAAGAAATTTACTAGGGAGCTGGAGAGCTCAGAGAATTGGTAGGCAGAAGTGGAGCCTTTAATCTGTGGCCCCTGAGTTAAAATCCAACTGTCTGTTACTAGCCCTCAATACTGGGATTCTAGGAGGGCAGTGCTCATTGTTTTCGAGCCCCCTAGTATGCCACTCCAAAAAGAATTGCTTCATAGCAGCAACAGTTGTGATTAGAATTAATCAAAGCCAGTTTTTCTGCTGCTTTCAGCATTACACCTTGCTTTGAGCTTTGAGGAACCTCTAAATGTGAGACTATAGAAACCCATTTGGTTCCATCTCAGTCAGTAAGTGTGTAATAGTTTAAGAGTAAGCTTCAGTTTACTTTTAACTCAGTTCTGAGATAAGTAATGTCTTTCACGGGCTCATGCTAAATAAAGGTTCTGGCACTTTCTTTTTCCTGAGCTTTAAGAAACAGAATAAGAGGAAGGCTAGCAAAGAGAGATTTTTGCCATGACATGTGTTCAAGACTTTATGCATTGTCGGGGGACTGTCTGTACATCGAGTGTCGAATGAGTTTTTCATACAGTCAGATAATTCAACAGTAAGTGTCTAACTATGAGGAAACAAAAAAGTGATGTCAATAGTGGGTAAATCTCCCTCACAGGTTTCAAACCCCTTAAATAAAAGTGATGCCATATGTTTTTGGTTGTGGGCCCTAAAAGTTTAGGGGGCACATTTTACCACCAAAATGATATTTCATCCAAACTTCACTGAACTATGTCGTGCCCTGAATTGTTTTCCTCCCATCACTCAGAAGAAGCAGAGAAGCCCATGGAGAAAGTGTTTGCCCTCGGCTATAGTAAACATATTGCAAAAGGCTCCATTTCATCCTATTCCAGAAAATGACTGAGAAGCAAAATACCTTTCCCCTTTAAGTACAGTCACAAGAGATTGTTTTATTTTTACTAAAGGACAAGGTAGCATATTAGAATCTATTGTGCAGTAGGCGGTGTATCCCATCTCTCTCCTTCCTGCTGCTAAGTTTGTTTCCCATTTAAGCCAACCAAGAAACTGTTCACACAAATAAGCTAGAATTTGAGATTAGAATACCACGTGATGGAATCTTCAAGTGAAGTCTTCATTGCTCTTTGATTACCTACATTTATCCCACATATCACTTGCCCTGGCAATCAGGGTTAGTTTTTCAGTCAATGTGAATTTCAGTTCAATGCTTTTAAGACCTCTTTTCTTTCTCTCTCTCATTCTCTCTCTCTCTTTCTCTCTCTCTCTCATTTCTACACTTTACCCATATTGCCCTAATCAATTTATTCCTCGTATCGCATCACATCTTAGTTCTTAGTTGCGAGACTCAAGAGGAATGTAATTCTAACAACTTTATTTTCCCTAAACTAGGCAAGAATGAAGGATGTGCTGATTTAAATTCTGATGCAGGAAGGGAAATGTTGAAAGGAATGCAGCAATGAAGAAGGGAGATAATCAGTCTCTTCATAAAGAAGTCAGTACATCTGCATGGATATGGTGGCCTTAGGCAGATGTTTGATAAGAGTTGCTGGTAGAGAAGAGATCACCATCTGGCATAAGATGCATCTTAGTATAATTAATTTCTCATTTAATAAATGTATCCAATTTTGCTGAACCACCTCTGAAGCTGAGGGAATATGGTTCTGTTGGGGGAATCTTGGATTTATAAGAAGCATCAGGTCTATCAACTCTACCTAAAGCCTTTGTTGGTGTACTTAGGTCACAAGGAGCCAGTGCCCCAAACCTTTGTGTATTTTGAAGCACAAGTCAGCTCAAAGAGAACTTATCAAGGCCCCCATTTCTTGGTGAGTCAAGTCTAGATGTCTCCAAGTTCACCTTGGTGGTATAGGTTTCCATCATTTTGCCCCCAGAGGAGTCTCCTTTTGGTAATACATTCCATTTTGATAGAAAAATGATGTTTTAATTATTTGTAGAATTTAGTAGCAGCCGAGAACAGATATTCAACTTCCTTCCAGATAACAAGCACAACATTCTACCTTTCAAATATAAACATTTTGTTAAGCCTAGAGGAAAGTCTGGAGGAATGCAACCCTATTCCACTTCAGTTTCAATAGCTCTTGGGGCCACTGTTTGTTTGTTTGTTTATTTGTTTATTTCTGCTAGTTTACTACTAAATAAATACACAAAGAAAGAACTAAAGAAATATGTAGATACAAGTTGAACTAGTCAGTTTAAAGACCTCACCAGTAGAGACTACCTAAGGAAAGCACTTAACCATTGGGACCACCACATATAACTAACCTTTTGTTGATGTACGAACTTGCCAATATACAGTTTACTAGGTAGCAGCAAGGGAGAGGGCAGCATAGAAAGCTTGGAACCAGATTGTAATGCCAGTCCAACCACTTACTCACCACATGACCTTGGCCATGTAGCTTAACCTTCCTTAATTTCATCAATTTCTCCTTGAAATACATAGATAATATTAGCTCCCCTTTGGGATTATTGTGAAGATTAAAAATAATGTATACAAAATGCATATCATAGTTCTGGCTTATAAGAGACCCTCAATAAACAGCAGCTATTAACATCACAATGTAGAAAACACAAAGTCCAAGAGAATTTTAACATTGAACATATTGCAGAAAGAAACCATACAGGCTTTCCAAATTCAGTATTTAAGACTCTAAAATTAAGCAGGCATTGCACAGACTGATCACTCAATTTACCAACAAACTATCTTTTTATATCTTACTAGTTTACTCTATTATTCTAAAAGCCAGAAATTATTTTTTCTCTTTCTCATTATTTTGGAAATTCATCGCTTAAGTCCTTTTTTAAAAATCCAGAATTTTAAAGGCTAAACATTTTCAATGTGAATAATGTAACAGAACCAATACAGTTCTTCCCTCACTGCCACCTACACAGACTGCTTGGTCTCAGAGCCAAGGTTTGTTAGGAAATTCCAAGGCAATAGACCCCAGAGGCACTTGTCCAGTCATCCTAGACTTTCCATTTCATTATACTCTCTGAGTTCTAGCATCGGGTCTGCAGGGATTATCATACTTTCCCTGTGATAATGTTACCTAGGCCTTTACCATCACATTTCATAAACATTTATGGTGCTGTAATCTCTAATTATGCACTGACCTCCTCCTGATGAAGTTTGATTAACATTAAGTGCTAAAGCAGGCTTTTCACACAGAAACAGGAATTGGGCTGTTTCTCAGCATAAGATTTTTTGGAGCTTCTCTCTCTCTCTCTCTCTCTCTCTCACACACACACACACACACACACACCCTTAATGAATATGAATGCAGCCACATCCTTTATTATTTTCATCTAAATGGCATTCTCCTCTCCTATCACTGGCTCACCTCTGTTTCCATTTAGATGCTTTCTAGCAATGGTCCTAAGGCATTTTTTAAAAACTGGAATTTACCAAGAAGGTGGTAATACATTTGAATAAAAATATAATGAATATACTTAATCTAGAGGACACAGTGAAGTATAATTATTGAATTCTGCCCCTTTTCTCAAAGGCTTTGCAGTTTCGATGTAACCTTAGTCCCAAGAAGTACAATTCAATACTAGCTGGTAGCACACCCGTTAAATGGGTAGAAGAGTAATTCTATTCTTCTCCTTCTGACCCACCCTGGCTACATGCTTCTTCCCTTACAAACTATAGGAAAAATTCACTTGTTTTAACCCAATTTGGAAACAGACATCTGCATCCCTCATGCTTTTCATTACCATTGTGCTTCCTTATTTCATAATTTAGCCCTCAAGGGACATTTCTCCCCCAAATTTCTGGGGAACCATCAGCCCATTTCTCCCATTTGTTCTTGTAACATAGAAACAAAGACAAGATCTTTTGGAAGATATTGCCACGGGCACACTGAACCAAGCCCACTGTGTCTCGCATGTTCTGGTTGACCTACAGAAAGCCAAGCCCTGGGAGTAGTAGTGAGAGTGAGCCCTGGCATGTGACTTTGGCTGTGTTGAATCAATAAAGTTGACATAAGCTAAACCATGATTTTAAGATTGTAGGATTGATCCAGGCCACGTGTTACCTTATGTTTCATGGTGTTACCTGCTATAGTTCCTAACTCGGTCATTTACTGCTGTGCAAATATAACTCTCAAAACCTCAACTTTCTCTCCAGATATACTTAGATGTCAGGAATTGTCACTCTTTCTGACCCGTCATTATCCCTTTATGTTCTTCTGTACATTGCCTGCTAGCTCAGAGCAGCCATATACTGTCCCTGCCCCAGCAGGATATGTGTACAAAAAGGTCATGACTTAGTACAAGTTTTCCTCCATTACCAAGGTGCTCCTATTTCCTCTGCCTTGCAGTGGTTATCTGATTATCCCTCTCATCTTATCTTCTGCAGATCACTGTTTGACTCAGCTTTTAATCACCCGCTCCTTGTTCTTCCATCAGTGTAAGTGTACCCATGCTTCAGTGGTCTTTAACCTTCTTTGAGGTCATGAACTAAATGGAGAAGGTGATGAAAGTTAAGGAATCCCTTTCCAGAAGAGTGCATGTGTGGATTTACATTGGGTTCATATCTATCCCTGGACTCCTCGAATCATTGATTTCCCAGCCCCCTTGCTGGTTGTTTTCATACTCACTGTGGCTTGCTTACCCTGTTCTAGTGTGAAGCCTTCCCCTGACCTCCCTTCACCCCAGTCCCTAACCAAACAGAAATCATCCAGCTTGCATGTTCCCCAAGCCTCTGAGCTGTTGTCTGCCTAGATGTGCAAAAAATTATTCTCCTGATCCTTCAAGACTACTTCAGGGCCCAGGGTGCTAGCTCCTGATACAGAGCAATAGCTTGTATTCCTCCATAGTTCAGCAATGGCCTTGGAAAATGAAGTGTTCATCCTGTGCTTGGCTTCTGACTCCACATCTTTATTGCATGGGAATAGGAAAGGCCTATTAATTGCTTAAGTTAGAAATCTCTTAATTCTTACAGGCCGTATTGATTTGAGATTCAAATATACCTCAGAGTCCATATTCTTATCCCAGATAAAGTTGTGTCCTAAAGATCTACTATCAAAAATGACTCTTCTGGGGCACCTGGGTGGCTCAGTGGGTTAAGCCTCTGCCTTCAGCTCAGGTCGTGATCCCAGGGTCCTCAGATGGAGCCCTGCATCGGGCTCTCTGCTCAGCGGGGAGCCTGCTTCCTCCTCTCTTTCTCTGCCTGCCTCTCTGCCTACTTGTGATCTCTGTCTGTCAAATAAATAAATAAAATCTTTAAAAAAATGACTCTTCTGTGAAACTTAAGCATTCTGCAATATCCACTTGATAAAAACTGCTAAACATATAAAATGTAATATAAAAAATTTTATGTAGAAGCGAAACTCTGTTTGGTACAAGGTGTTGGTCTGTAAGTCCCATGCTTCAAACACAAAGTTGAAATCTGTGGGAGTAAGGCAACTATCTTGGTAAAATATATTAGCTTAAGAAGAAACTGTCTTTCACCCCCAAAGATACCTTTGAACTCGAGCAAAATTATCTTTAACTCCAAAAAGATGGGTACATATTCTTAAATTAATTTGTGATTTGGGACCCAGAAACTCACTTGATTGTTAACAGATGGAAGAGCAGGGAAAGGGTCTGGGGGAATGAACAGATCTATGCAAATATTTTCCAGGAGTTGCCTTGTCATCAGGTAAATCTCTGTCAGTCTGTCTCAGGAAACCATTTGTAATGGGAGTGGGATTTATCTAATGAGGGAATGAAAGGCATTCAGATTAAGAAGTCAGCCCATTGTCTATGAAAAGTCCTTTGACCCAGCCAGAGGAAGCTAGCATTTCATTCAGTGGCTCCTCTCTGTCCGCAGTACACAACATGTCTGAAACGCTGCAGGCTGCAAGGCAAGCAAGTGCCTGTTTTCAGATTCTTCTTTATCTCTATGTAGCATGCAGTGAGCTGCGAATTGGTGATGGCCATAAAAGCAAACGCCACTGGTTTCATGATTTTTCCTTGATTGTTGCTAATCAGCCATCCCACACAACTTCATTAGACACCCTCTGTTCATGAACTTTTTTTGCCTTAGGTATAGCAACAGGATTTCTGTGGTATGTCTACCTTTGTGTCCCCTTCTCTGTCAAGGCTGCTAGAAGTTCAGCTCCATTGGACTTGTAAGACAACCATGGCTCTTTTGTGCTTAGCTTTTGTTAACAATTTACATGCATCTCCTTATTTGATACTATCCCAGTAGCCTTCTGCTCTATAGGCCTCATTAGGAAAAAAATGAATTCAATATTTGATCTAACTCTAAACATATTGCTCATTTCACCCCCAGAAGATTCTTACACTTTTCTGACATACTAATTGGAATTCCTAAATGCCTCCATCTTTCTAGAAATAGTTTATTTTTTATTGATTCCTTTGGAGCGAAACACTCCAAAAACAATACTAATACAAATAACAATAACAACAATAATAGCAGCTAGCATTTATGGAGTGCTCTCTGTGTTCCAGGTAGAAGCACTGTGCACATATTGACACAGTTAATCCCACTCTATGAAGGAGGTGTAATTGTTAAGATCACCCTTTTTTAGGTGAATACCCTAAGACATGGATAAGTAATTACTAGAAAGAAACAGAAGTCACCATGTGGGTGCGCAGGGCGAACAAATGCATAAGACGGTGGACCTGAGGTGTTGGCATGATGCCAAGAGGTTGAAGCCATTTAATATGGAAGAAGGGTCTCCATGAAAAACCCTGGTGCCTGGAAGCAGCACCAGGTTGTCAGCAGAACTCCTCATATTGACATGGATATACTAACTGATGCAATTTTTTGTCTTACAAATTATAAGGAGAAGTCCTGAAATCTTAAACTCTTAAGAGTGGTATTTTCTTCGTTCCTCTGAAGGTGAAACATTTACTGAGTTACTTATCTGTGGGAACACTCAGGTGATAGATCCCGATGTTCCCACTTTCCTGCCTGCGTTGTATACCGACTTGCAACTAATGCGATCTGAATTGAATGCCTGCTGCTCCAGTTATTAGTGAGTTACCTTGGGCAAATGATTTACCCTCCCTGAGTCTGTGTATCTCCAAAATGCAAATACTTTCTTCATTAGATTGGTGGAAGGATTGAATGAAGTGAAACATATACAGTTACTCAATCTAAGTCATAGTTCCCTCATCTGTAAAATGGAAATCCCAATAGCACTTACTTTAGGGGTCCTGTGATGGTTGAATGAGATAATGTTTATAAAAGTGCTTACCATAGAGCTGACACATGGTGAAGGTCCCATAGTAAGAATACAGGAAATAGTAAGTATTTGGAGTGCTGAATAAGTGTTGGAGCACCCTGGCCCCCTTCTCCATTTCAACCTTGGGGATTAATATTTGGTCCTGCTTGCACCTGTTAATGATTATATTTTAATTTTAACTAGATTGCCATCTTTAGTGACTATTAACCTACTTTTCTATATCTTTTTATATCTACTATGACTAAAAGTTTCACATATCACAGTACTCTTTGGAGGTAAGATTTCATTAGTGAGGATTAAAGGAACTGAAAAGTAGGAGAAAGGGTTGAAATTCCCATTAGATCTTAAGAATTAGTCTGTCTCTCTTAAATAGGCTCACAGTAGTGAGATTCAAATTCTTGTTTCTGCTTCAGAAAAGAAAGAACGAAAACAAAATAAAAGAAGGGTATTTGCAAGTTACTTTTATCTTTAAGACTATCTCAAATTCACTTTCCTCTCAATATTAGGCATAAGAGAAAATTTCTCAAAGCCACAGACTAATTCAATTCTGACAAGACTTTTCAGACTAAATTGCGAAGTAATTTAAAATCTCCTTTCAAAGGAAATGCACACATAATTCATAACAAACCTCCTTTAACTCTTCTTCCCTTTTAGCCAATTTTAAACTTAGGGCTCTCTTTGTCACCTTAAAGTTGGAACTTAATGGAACAGAGCCACTTAGGAATCTGTCAAAGGCTTTATTCTGTGCTGAAATTTGTAACTGTTCTTAATGTCATTATCAACCCAACTCCAACATAAATCATCGCTGCCTTCATTGTGTCCCCGTTGCAGGACAGTACTGCTTCTTACTAAGTGCTCAGCCATTTCCAATGGTCAGATTTGGGTTAGCACAGAAAGCCAAGCACCCTATATCCCTCTCCTGTATTCCTAGAGAAAGTTGGAAAACGGGTAGTGAATCAATAACTCTTGGAGTGAGAGGTCCCTAGTGGCCACATTATCCTACAAAGTGCTTGGATTTTCTCCATAACACTCTGGAAAGTAACTTTTTCATTCTATGCTTAAGTATCTCCAATGACAGAGAACTCACTTCCCTTTCTTAGAGTCCATTTCCTTTTGTGTTAGATCTAAAAATTAAGAAATTTTAAAATTTCTTTTTTGTTTTTTTTACTTTTGTATTTTATCTTGCCTCTGGGAATCCCCCAAACGAGGCCAGTCCTTCCTCTGCATGACTACATTGCAAATGCTCCCTGAAGCTATTTCTACTAAATTCATCTATCCTTTAAACTCTTCCCCTTCCTTCCGTCTTCCTCTTCAGCACCCTACTCCTTCTCCTGTGGTCTGCTGTGGTTTGTCAGTTCTCATTCAGATAGTGGCATCTAGACTGGTAGAGAGAGGTCTTGTCTGCCCCAGCTATTGAGGAATACATACAATGGGACCATGCTATCTCCTATCCATCTTCTTCTACTGTTACTGACATAGACTTCATAGGAAATATTCCATACTACAGCTTTCCCCAACCACAAGCCCTCCAATGTCTGTCCTTTCATCCCTAGAAGACTATTCTAAGACCTAAAAATGGCCTAAGAGCTTCCATTAGACCTGGCCCAAGCCCCACCTCCAACCCTGTCTCCCACCATTCTCCCCTTGCTCATTTCCCTCCAGTCACATTGCCTCCTTGCAGCAACTCAGACCCACTGAGCAAGCTCTGCTTCAGGATCTAGAAAGCTCTCTCCAGTTCTTTTGATTCGGGACTGAATCAAAATTCTTTCTCAGAAAAGCCTTTCTGACCACCCTAATTATATCAGTTTCCCTCTAACTGTCTATCCCAACCCCTCATGATGCTTTAATGTTTCTTTTCAAGCTCTGTCATTAAATCATATACTTATCTGCTTAGCTGGTTTTTTATGTTTGTTTGTTTGTTTCTC